>CM062254.1:15716666-15721666 GCA_031216405.1 Syzygium malaccense
ATTGTTGGTCTTCAACGAGGAATTCCTAGTAAGCGTGAGTCATTAGCTCGCGTTGACTACGTCCCTGCCCTTTGTATACACTGCCCGTCGCTCCTACCGATTGAATGGTCTGGTGAAGTGTTCGGATCGTGGCGACGTGGGCGGTTCGCTACCGATGACGTCACGAGAAGTCCACTAAACCTTATCATTTAGAGGAAGGAGAAGTCGTAACAAGGTTTCTGTAGGTGAACTTAGGAAGGATCATTGTCGAATCCTGCCTAGCAGAATGACCAGAGAACTAGTAGCAAACTTGTCACACCCCGAAACCCCACAGCACGCGACATCCCAATCGAGGTCGATTTGGTGCGACGTCCCAGGATGCGTCGCCGACCCAACACACAACTCAGAGATCAAGTTACATGCGGAAGCACGATATATATATATATATATCACCCAGACAAAAATTACAGAGAACAAGGATAGCCACAATATAGAAAGTCACTCAATAAATAAAAAAAAACTTTTCATTTTTTATAAACATATAAAATATTTACAATATCCATTTACAATACAGCACAGCAGTACAAAAACGGGGTTGCAGCCACTACAACAAAAAGGGGTAAGCGGCCAAGGCGATCTAGGGCATTCTCTAAGGTAGGGTAGGGCTTAGATAAAAAAGGTACTGGCCCAACCTACTGCAACTAGGGCTGACCTACGGGACCCAGTCAGGGTCGGATCCCAATGACTCTGATGAACTCTCGGACGGCTCCTGCTCAGACTCCATGGACTCCAGTTCTTTGTCCATCCCGGATGACCCATCATCTGAACTGTCCTCCTCGGATATGGCCTCTGACTCAGGTTCCTGCTCCATAAGCTCCGGATCATCCTCAGGGTCCATGGGCCCCTCCACTATCTCCCAGTCTACATCGTCCCAGTCTACCGGCTCCTCCTCCATGGGCTCCGGCTCATCCATCACGAACACCTGTGGTCAGTGTCCTATGTCTGCACTGGAACTTGGCTCGGGGGAGTACTCAGGACTCGCTATATCCCCGCTAGGCATCTGAGGGTCAAGATCTCCTAGTTCGTTATATGGAACCTCAAAACTACGAAGGGGTCTGTAAGTCCCAGTGTCGTCCCTGAAGTACCAACATATGTACTCGTGGCCCTCATCCAACTTCTCGCCCGTGTTGACCCAAACCTTCGAGTAATATCTAACAAAAACACCCCCGTGTGGTGCGGGGTGCTCTGTCTCGTCCCGATCTATCCGAAGAGGGATCCCAAAACGTACAGGTACCTCAGAAGACATCTCAGAGCCGGGAGTCTGAAAAGGACGGTTTTGAGCAACTATGAGATGAATCTCAGTAAGTAAGCCCCCTAAACCTAAACTAGGCAAACATGCACCTCCTGACAGGAAAACAATCACACACAACCACAAACAACAATAATAGCCCAGGCCCTTGGGCCCAGGTTGTCACATTCTTGACCCTGCAGGTTAGACCATCTATATAAAATATCCGAGGCACACACGTGTACTCATTTAGCCATACGTACGCCATACGCATGCTCATATACGTTTGTCTCACACATAATTCACCGAGTCGTACATTAACCAATGCACACAAATGCCAATAATATGCCATGCTCATAACTTAGCTCAATTTCTCAATTTAATACTTGACCCGCGTGAAACGCATCAGGCCCAGTGTCTCTAGCCCACGTAAAACGCCTCAGGCGCAACACCGATCTCCATATACGGACCACACCCGCGTAAAACGCATTAGGTTAGCCATCTTCCGGCAATCCGGGCATCGTCCCGCGTAAAATGCATCAGGACGGATTTTATGTGATCACACGTGCACACTATTAATTATTATCTAGACCCCGCGTAATACGCATCAGGGTATTTTAGTGATCACATGCTCATTCATCATTGCACACAGGCATGCATGATCAAACAATTCCCGCACTCGGGCAATTTATAATACACAATGAGTATACAATAACATTTTGGCATATAATCACTTAATGCCCAAATTAATGTTCAAACCATGCTAAAAGTGCTTAATTTCAACCGCAATAAGTCTAATATTGCACGATACCTCATAATACATATAATTCACGCACATTGAACATATAATCAAGCACAATCAAGGCCCGCCCTAATAGGACCTACTCGGCCAAATTGACATATGGCATGGCATTACCACAATCAATCAACAAGCAATCACCGAACCAATTCAACTCAATCAATCACGACATCTCCCGATCAAATTAAATTTAACCGAAATAAGTCCAATTCAGTCCTCCCTATGGCCAAATCTGAACAGACCCCTCTCGGGCATCAAATTGCATCCAAAATAGTATTTTTTTTATCCCAATAGATCATTACATAATCAGCCAATACCATTCAGCCCATAATTAACCCCTAAATTACCCTAATTAACCCCTAAACCACTAATCCTATCTAGAAAGTGCAATTAAGCCTAATTATGGTTTAAGGTTAAACTTACTTAAACACTAATCTCCGATTAGCGACGGAACGATGGGAAACGAGCGGCCAATCACTAACAAGCGGTGGAATCGGCAGCGGCGTTTCGGGGGACTCTTCGACGGTGTACGGCGGCGGCAGTGTGGCTCACGGCCAAGGGACAGGGGAGACAATGAGGATGGCCAAGAGAGGCCGAGGACGGTCGGGGATGGTGGCACTGCAACGGGGGCAGCTGTGGCGTGCTCCGGTTGTCGGCTCAGCGACGGTGGCGGCCCGGCGGTCCTCTCGGCCAAGTACCGATCGACAGCTGAGGAAGGGCAAGGAAGAGAGAGAGAGAGGTCATATGGGGGTGAGGGCGACAGGGTGGAGCCACGGCGGCAGCAGCTCGGCTGGTCGGTGCTCCGGCGGCCGGCGGTGAAGGTCCGGCAGTGATGAGGCAGTTCGACCGAGAGAGAGATTTCACGGGAGGGAGAGAGAAATGGAAGCTGGCCAGTGGAAATGGAAATGAGGGAGAGAGATTAGAGATTTGGATATAGATTAATGGGTTAGTGGAAGACATGTGTCAAAGATCCAAGGGGTTAGACCATTTTGCCCTTAATCCAAGGGCTTGCAATCAACCTAATCCAATAATGCAAGGGCCCTTTTGTCATTTCTCAATCTGAATTATTGGCTGATCTTATCCATATTTTTAATTCCCAAAATATCCTTTTTAATACCAAAATTCAGAACCTCCCTTTTTAGCCTAGGGGCAAAATGGTAATTTTCCAATTTCGGACCGAAATTCCAAATTTTGTCCATACCAATCCCAAATATACGTGGCCACTCAAAAATGGTGTCGGCCACGCAAAATAGTCACTTACGCCCTCGAAAATCGGCTTTAAAGTCTTGAGGGGCAAAACCGTAATTTTTCACTCCCGGGTTGAAATTTCATTTTTCGACCATACATACTCCAAATATGCGTGGCCACCCTAAAACAACATCGGCCTCAAAAAATAATCACATACGGCCTCAAAATAAACTTCAAAGTCTGGAGGGGTAAAACCATAATTTTTCACTCCCGGGTTGAAATTTCATTTTTCGATCGTACCCACTCCAAACATGTGTGGCCACTCTAAAATGACATTGGCCTTGCAAAATAGTCGTATATGACCTTGAAAATCGACGCTCAAGTCCGGGTCAATTTTCCGCAATCAAAATCGCTCAATTTCAAATTTTAAAGTCTTTGACTAACGGACGGCTATTTAGGGGTTACGCGTATTGATCTAGGGATACTCGAGTCGTGACGGCCTCGATTACCGGGAAAACGTGAGAATTTATCACTAGTACCGGAGGTCACGATCGGTCAGTTTAAGTTCGAGATTTGTTCGCCACGTGTGCTTTCGGTAGTGCGGAATCACCCGCGATCCGATCATACATCGTTGGCCAAACCATATCCGTCACTTTCCTAGGATCGGCCCACATTGGCTCAAAATATTTCCTCGCTGTTTCTCGGAATCGGTGCCCAATTCGCGATCGGGTCCCTGGTCCACGTACCGTTTCCTAATTAGCCATTCCCTTTGGGTTAGTATCCCGAGAGTGATCAATTCCGGGCGAGACTTACCAAAATGAAATGAGAAATAATATCTACTTTATTGATCCCAGAAATGGGTCGAAATTCAAGGTGTCACAAAACTCAATGGGGTCGGTGGGCCACGCCCAACGTCTCCAGACGCTGGGATGGCACGGGTGCCTACGGGCACTCAGGCTTTTCTCGGCGGCACAATGAACCCCAGTGCGGAATACACCAAGGAACCTTAACAAGAGAGCGATGCTCTTGCCGCCCCAGACATGGTGCATGTGCGGGATGCCATGCAATCTCCTATTATTCATAACGACTCTTGACAATAGATATCTCGGCTCTTGCATCGACGAAGAACGTAGCGAACTGCGATACTTGGTGTGAATTGCAGAATTCCGTGAACCGTCGAGTCTTTGAATGCAAGTTGCACCTGAAGCTTCGGTTGAGGGCACGTTTGCCTGGGTGTCATATATGGCGTTGCCCCTAACCCCTCGCCTTGAATTGGGCGGGCGGGACTTAGGTGCGTATGTTGCCCTCCCGAGATGACCTTATCCGGTTGACCCAAAATCGAGCATTGGAACGATTAGCACCACGACATTCGGTGGTTGATGACACCCCAATGATCAATATCATGCGTGTCGCTCGTGCACATGCTCCACGAATCTACCTTTCACCAACGCGACCCCAACTCAAGCGGGGCTACCCGCTGAGTTTAAGCATATCAATAAGCGGAGGAAAAGAAACTAACAAGGATTCCCCTAGTAACGGCGAGCGAACTAGGAAGAGCCCAACACGAGAATCGGTTGCCCTTGACGTTCGAATTGTAGTCTGGAGAAGCGTCCTCAGCGACGGACCGGGCCCAAGTTCCCTAGAATGGGGTGCCAGAGAGGGTGAGAGCTCCGTCATGTTTGGATCCTATTGCACCACGAGGCACTGTCGGCGAGTCGGGTTGTTTGTGAATGCAGCCCTAATCGG
>CM062254.1:15724166-15741666 GCA_031216405.1 Syzygium malaccense
ATGGTTTGTGGCCGTGCATCGTGCCTGTGCATCGTGTCCTTGTATCGTTCATAGCCGTGCATTGTTCGTGGCCGTGCGTCATGCCTTGCCTCGTGCTCGTGTGCATGGTTCGTGGTAGTGCGTCGTGCCCCGTGTGCATGGTTCGTGGCAGTGCATCATGCCCGTGTGCATGGTTCAAAGCTGTGCCTCGTGCCCCTGTGCATGGTGCCCGTGCCTCGTTCGTGGCCGAGCATCGCGCCCGTGCATCGATCGTGGCTAAGCTTTGTGCCCATGCATTGTGTCCGTGTATCGTTCATGGCCATGCATCGTTCGTGGCCATGCGTTGTGCCCGTGCATCTTGCCTGTGCTTCGTTCATGGCCGTGCTCGTGCTCGTGGCCGTGCATCGTTCCTGGCCGAGCGTCGTGACCGTGCATCGTGCCCGTGCATCGTGCTGTGCATCGTTCATGGCCGAGCGTCGTGCCCGTGCGTCATGTTGTGCATCGTTCATGGCCGAGCGTCGTAACCATGCATCGTACCCATGCATCGTGCTATGCATCGTTCATGGCCGAGTGTCGTGCCCGTGCATCGTGCCTTGAATCGCTCATGGCCGAGCGTCGTGACTGTGCATCGTTCAAGGCCGAGCGTCGTGCCCGTGCATCCTTCATGGCCGAGCGTCGTGCCCGTGCATCGAGCCCGTGAATCGTTCATGGCCGAGCATCGTGCCCGTGCATCGTGCATCATGCGGTGCAACGTTCATGGCCTTGCTCGGGCTCGTGCATCATGTCGTGCATCGTTTATGGCCGAGGGTCGCGTTCGTGCATCGTGCCCGCGGATCGTTCATGTCCGAGCAACGTGCACGTGCATCGTGCCCGTGGATCATTCATGGCCGTACATCGTGCCCGTGCATCGTTCACAGCTGAGGGTTGCGCTCGCGCATCGTGCTCGTGGATCGTTCACAGCCGAAGGTCGCGCCCGTGCATCGTGCCCGTGCATCGTTCATGGCCAAGCATCGTGCCCGTGCATCGTTCATGGCCGTGCATCGTGGCCGAGCATCGTTCATGGCCGAGCATCGTGCCTGTGCATCGTTCATGGCCATGCATCGTGCCCGTGCATTGTGCCGCGCATCGCTCATGGCCGAGGGTCGCGTCAGTGCATCGTGCTCATGGATCGTTCATGGCCAAGCAACGCGCCCATGCATCGTGCCCGCGGATCGTTCATGGCCGAGCAACGTGCCCGTGCATCGTGCCCGCGGATCGTTCATGGCCGTGCATCGTGCCCGTGCATCGTTCAGGGTCGAGGGTCGCTCCCATGCATAGTGCCCATAGATCGTTCACTGCCGAGCATCGCGCCCATGCATAGTGCCTGTGGATCGTTCATGGCCGTGCATTGTGCCTATGCATCGGGCCTTACATTGTTCATGGTCGAGGGTCGCGCCCGTGCATCGTGCCCGTGCATCGTGCCCGCGAATCGGTCACGGCCGTGCATCGTGCCCGCGGATCGTTCACAGCCGAGGGTCGCGCCCGTGCATCGTGCTCGCGGATCGTTCACGACCGAGGGTCGCGCCCGTGCATCGTGCCTGCAGAAAGTTCACGGCCGAGCATCGGGCCGTGCTTTGTGCCCGTGCATCGGTCTATGCATCATTTAGGGCCAAGCATCGCGCCCGTGCATCGTGCCCGTGGATCGTTCACGGCCGAGCATTGCGCCCGTGCATTGTGCCCGTGGATCGTTCGTTGCCGAGCATCGCGCTCGTGCATTGGGCCCATGGATCGTTCGTGGCCGAGCATCGCACCCGTTCATCGTTCGTTCATGGCCGAGGGTCACGCCCGTGCGTTGTGCCCGGGCATTATTCATAGCCGTGTGTCGTGCCCGAGCATCGTGGCCGAGTACATGGGACGTGACCGATGATCGTGGCTGAGTGCATTGTTCGTTCATGGCCAAGGGTCGAGCCCGTGGATAGATCTTGGCTGAGCATCGTGCCCGTGCATCATTCGTTCATGGCCGAGGGTCGCGCCCGTGCGTCGTGCCCAGGCATCGTTCATGGTCGTGCATCGTGCTCGAGCATCGTAGCCAAGTGCATGGGACGTGGCCGAGTGCATCGGTCGTGCACGAGGCTCATCGCCGAGTGCATTGGTCATGTACGAGGCACATGGAACCGATCCCTACTTCACCTATCATTTCTCATCTAATTGAATCCATTCTTCTTCCTAAATTTTGTTTGAGTCATCAAATAGGTCCCCCATTTATTTTCCCACCTCCCAACTATTTTTTCTAATTTTCCAATTTTTTATAATATTTTAAATACCAAAAATAAAAAAAAATATTTTCGAGCTTCAAAATTTTCTTCTAATGCATCCATAATTTAGTTCGCATTTTTCTAAGCATCTCCGCAAAAAAGCTCATCAAAATTCAATTTCTACATTTTTTTAAAGATGTGGTGCCATCTCAAACATGGTGAATGTCTCCTCGTATTGAAAGCAAAATTGTTCATAAGGCTCTTTAGGGGGGTAGAGCTGCTCAAAGGTCATGACCGGCCTTCGAGCAATTGTTGGGCAATGCATGGACCTATGTTATGGGCATAAGATTGAGTCGTAACATGGATCAATGACCGATGAAATAGCCCATGGCCGATCAAATTGAGCACCTCTAAACAAAGATTGATGGACGGAAAACCTGTGCATCGCGTGGCTCCCCTCACGCAGACATTCATGGCCGAGTGCATGGGTCGTCGACAAGCCAAGCGGCCATGTAGGATGAATTGATGATCGAGTTCCTTGGGAATCGATGAATCCATGAGTCCCTTCGGTAAGATGAGACAATGCCTCGCGGCATGAATGAATAAGCTACGATGGTGCAATGATCGTCTCACGATCAGGTGAACGATCGAGTCTCGAATTGAGCCAAGATCAAGCCATGACCGAGGCCTTAATGGCCAAGGGGAGGCGAGATAGGGATGGAGATTGAAGCCATGATTAGTGACAAGATCTTGCTGTTCTCGCGTCTAGCGGTGTAGATGTGGCCTAGTTCGATGAGTCCATGTGCTCCTCGAGTTCTCATGCTTGGAGAGCTATGGATTAGTCGGCTTGGTTTACTTCCGGTGTACGTGATGGCGTGTGAGAGATGACAAGAACATGTGTGTTGGAAGGCTCCGTGCTGGTGCATCGAACTGCTTCCCTCACTTTCGATCAATTGTTGCTCCACGAATGAACGTTGGATGCAAAATGCGGGTTCCTGTGTTGCATACCTATTGCGATGGAAAGTTGTACCTTTCATTGTCCCTTCCATCACAACATCCCTTTGGATGCTTGGTAGGACTAGATAGCAGGGCTTGCGTTCCACGAACATCTCATGTGATTGCTCGGATGGACCACAAGTGCTTGCTTGTTTTCTCAGATGCGGAACTTTCTTCATGGGTAAGGGGTCATTGGCCCTTGTTCCCAAATCTCTAAGCATTTATCGCTTTACTAGAATGACGCTCTTGCCTCGTCTTTGACCACGTGGAGCTCTCGGGCTTCATGATGGATCATGCTTGGTGGACATCATGAAGGAATGCTACCTAGTTGATCCTGCCAGTAGTCATATGCTTGTCTCAAAGATTAAGCCATGCATGTGTAAATATGAACTAATTCAGACTGTGAAACTGCGAATGGCTCATTAAATCAGTTATAGTTTGTTTGATGGTATTTGCTACTCGGATAACCGTAGTAATTCTAGAGCTAATACGTGTAATAAACCCTGACTCTTGGAAGGGATGCATTTATCAGATAAAAGGTCGACGCCGGCTTTGCCCGTTGCTCTAATGACTCATGAGAACTTGACGTATCGCAAGGCCATCGTTCCGGCGACATACCATTCAAATTTCTGCCCTATCAACTTTCGATGGTAGGATAGTGGCCTACTATGGTGGTACCGGGTGACGAAGAATTAGAGTTCGATTCCGGAGAGGAAGCCTGAGAAACGACTACCACATCTAAGGAAGGCAGCAGGTGTAACATTATGAATTTTCGACCCTTTTCCCGGGATTTATAAAATGAGTATTTTGGCCATTGCACATATAGTGAGATCTCACCCGGAACCACGCATTCTCAGGATGCTAATCTTAGGGGTAAGGCCATTATGGGATTAAGTTCGCACGATCAAAGGACTCAACCTTGGTTCGATCTTCGACCATAAAGATTGACGAGGGAATGTTTTAGGCCAATAGAGACCGATCTATTTGATTGATCTTGTCCTCGTTCCTACCGATTGAATGGTCCGGTGAAGTGTTTGGATCGCGGCGATATGGGTGGTTCGCCACCGATGACGTCGCGAGAAGTCCACTGAACCTTATCATTTAGAGAAAGGAGAAGTCGTAACAAAGTTTCTGTAGGTGAACCTGCGAAAGGATAATTGTCGAATCCTACCTAGCAGAATGACCAGAGAAACAGTAACAAACTCAATGGGGATAGTGGGCCTCGCCCAACGTCTCCATACGCTTGGATGGCACGGGTGCCTACTAGCACTCGGGCTTTTCTCGACGGCATAACGAACCTCGGTACAGAATGCGCCAAGGAACTTTAACAAGAGAGCGACACTCCCGCTGCCCCAGAAATGGTGCGTGCGCGGGATGCCATGCAATCTCCTATTATTCATAACAATTCTCGGCAATGGATATCTCGTCTCTCGCATCGATGAAGAATGTAGCGAACTGCGATACATGGTGTGAATTGCAGAATCCCGTGAACCATCGAGTCTTTGAACGCAAGTTGCGCCCAAAGCTGCTTCGGTGGTTGAGGGCACGTTTGCCTGGGTGTCACACATGGCGTTGCCCCTAACCTCTCGCCTTGAATTGGGCAGGCAGGACTTGGGTGTGTATGTTGGCCTCCCGAGATGACCTTATCCCGGTTGGCCCAAAATCGAGCGTTGGAGCGATTAGCACCACGACATTCGGTTGGTTGATGAGACCCCAATGATCAATGTCGTGCGTGTCGCTCATGCACATGCTCCACGAATCTACCTTTCACCAACGCGACCCCAGGTCAAGCAGGGCTACCCGCTGAGTTTAAGCATATCAATAAGCGGAGGAAAAGAAACTAACAAGGATTCCCCTAGCACCGGCGAGCGAACCGGGAAGAGCCCAGCATGAGAATCGAGCGCCCTCGGCGTTCGAATTGTAGTATGGAGAAGCGTCCCCAGCGACGGACCGGGTCCAAGTTCCCTGGAAGGGGGCGCCAGAGAGGGTGAGAGCCTTGTCGTGTCCGGACCCTGTCGCACCACGAAGCACTGTCAGTGAGTCAGGTTGTTTGGGAATGCAGCCCTAATCGGACGGTAAATTCCGTCCAAGGCTAAATATGGGCGAGAGACCGATAGCAAACAAGTACCGCGAGGGAAAGATGAAAAGGACTTCGAAAAGAGAGTCAAAAAGTGCTTGAAATTGTCGGGAGGAAAGCGGATGGGGGTCGACCATGTGCCCCGGTCAAAAGTGGAGCGGTGTGAGCCGGTCTGCCGATCGACTCGAGGCATGGATCGATGCGGATAGTAGCGGCGGCCCAAGCCCGGACCTTTGATACGTCCGCGGAAACGTCGCCATTGCGATTGTGGAATTCAGTACGCGCCTTTTGGCGTGCCTCGGCATCTGCGTGCTCCAGGCATCGGCTAGTGGGCTCCCCATTCGGCCCGTCTGGAAACACGGACCAAGGAGTCTGACATGTGTGCGAGTCAATGGGTGGCAAACCCGTAAAGCGTAAGGAAGCTAATTGGTGGGATCCCTTTTGGGTGCACCGCCAACCGACCTTGATCTTCTGAGAAGGGTTCGAGTGAGTGCATGCCTGTCGGGACCCGAAAGATGGTGAACTATGCCTGAGCGGGGAGAAGCCAGAAGAAACTCTGGTGGAGGCCCGCAGCGATACTGATGTGCAAATCGTTCGTCTGACTTGGGTATAGGGGCGAAAGACTAATCGAACCGTCTAGTAGCTGGTTCCCTCCGAAGTTTCCTTCAGGATAGCTAGAGCTCAAGAACGAGTTCTATCGGGTAAAGCCAATTATTATAGGCATCGGAGGCACAACGCCGTCCACTTATTCTCAAACTTTAAATAGGTAGGACGGCGGGGCTGCTTTGTTGATCCACGCCACGGAAACAAGAGCTCCAAGTGGGCCATTTTTGGTAAGAAGAACTGACGATGCGGGATGAACCGGAAGTCGAGTTACGGTGCCCAACTGCGCGCTAACCTAGAACCCACAAAGGGTGTTGGTCGATTAAGACAATAGGACGGTGGTCATGGAAGTCGAAATCTGCTAAGGAGTGTGTAACAACTCACCTGCCGAATCAACAAGCCCCGAAAATGGATGGCGCTAAAGTGCGCGACCTATACTCGGCCGTCAAGGCAAGTGCCAGGCCTTGATGAGTAGGAGGGCGCGGCGGTCGCTGCAAAACCTGGGGCGTGAGCCTGGGCGGAGCGGTCGTCGGTGCAGATCTTGGTGGTAGTAGCAAATATTCAAATGAGAACTTTAAAGACCGAAGAGGGGAAAGGTTCCATGTGAACGGCACTTATACATGGGTTAGTCGATCCTAAGAGATGGGGGAAGCCCGTCTGATAGCGCTTCGTGCGCGAGCTTCGAAAGGAAATCGAGTTAAAATTCCTGAACCGGGATGTGGCGGCTGTCGGAAACGTTAGGGTGTCCGGAGATGTCCGCGGGGGCTTCGAGAAGAGTTATCTTTTCTGTTTAACAGCCTGTCTACCCTAGAAACGGCTGAGCCAGAGGTAGGGTCCAGCGGCTGGAAGAGCACCGCACGTCCCGTGGTTTCTGGTGCGCCCCCGGCAGCCCTTGAAAATCTGGAGGACCGAGTGCCGTCCATGCCCGGTCGTACTCATAACCGTATCAGGTCTCCAAGGTGAACAGCCTCTGGTCGATGGAACAATGTAGGTAAGGAAAGTCGGTAAAATGGATCCGTAACCTCGTGCAAAGGATTGGCTCTGAGGACTGGGCACGGGGGTCCCAATCCCGAACCCGTCGGCTGTCGGCGAACTGCTCGAGCTGCTCTCGCGGCGAGAGCGGGTCGCCAAGTGCCAGCTGGGGGACGGATTGGGAACGGCTCCTTTGGGGGCTTTGCTCGGGCGTCGAACAGTCATGTTGACACCTAAATTTTGGCACGTCACTTAGTGTAATTTGCATAGAAAATTAGGGATTAAATTTTTAACCCCTAAACAAAAAAATATTTAAATTGCATAACATATAGTTTAAATTCATTGCATTTTTTGCATCGGACCGGCGGTGACGAACGAGCTTAAATTTCATCAAACGGGACTCGGCTCGCTTGAAATGCACGGGCCGGGAATTACAAGTCAAACGGGCTTGGTTGTTTTAATTTGAGCTTAATTCAGCCCATTTATCCTTAATTAATTCAGCCCATTTAAATTAAAGCCCAAGCCTAAGCCCATTAAGACTAGAAAGCCCATCTAATTGACCTAGATTAATACTATATATACATTATTAGGTCAGAATTTTAGAGGGGGGACATACAATTTTCAGATCAGAAAATTTTTAGAGTGTGAGAGTGAGAAAGAGAGAGAGAGGAGGAAGACATCGCGCCCGCGCCCGCTGCCGCGCCCGCTGCCGTGCCCGCGCCCGCTGCCGCGCCCGCGCCCGCGCCCGCTCCCGCGCCCGCTCCCGCGCCCGCTGCCGCGTGCTGCCGCCTCTCCCGCCGCTGCCGCGTGCTGCCGCCTCTCCCGCCGACGTCGCGCGCCGCCGCCTGTTGCTGCTGCTCCCCGTGCGCGCCGCCGTCTGCTGTTGCTGCTGCCTCCCGCCGTGCGCCACCGCGAGCCGCCGTCGCCCCGACACCGCATCACCGGTCCGCCGTTCGCCGCTCATCTCGATCCGCAAGTTCGAATCAGGAAATTATCTGCAAATTAGGTAATTGGACATTATCCAGTATATTTTCAAAATATTTAGATTCCCAGTTTGGATATTTGAATATTCTGTGAATATTGTGTGGATTGCTAGATATTCTTAGGATAATGTTTGCCTTGTTTGAAAATATTCAAAATTAGGAATCTTTCCTAATTCAGCAACGTATCTGGACAACTATCCGACCTTATCCCTAAGGTATGATACGTGGCGATACGGAAAATCATTATCCTATCCATAATCACTTGGGTACGATAATGATTTTTATCTGCTTTCCAAATTTGAATGATCGACTTTCTGTCAATATCTATGACCCTATAGATATGACTGATAGTTCGATTTTTGTGCCTAATCCGAGTTTGAAACGAATCTTATGGATCGCGTGGTTGTTTTAAAATGTGGATGCCATCTTTGTTTAAATTGTCTTTCCCTTTTCAAATAAAAAAGAAAATTCAAAAAATATCAGTTAGGATTTGAATTTGAGTTTTGCATGTTTAGGAATCCTAAATATATCTAGACGATAGAGTAATTATTTAATTTAAATTAGGACTTGAGATAATCTATTTCCTAGCTTAAATTAAGTAATTTTCTAATCTTAATAGATTATTTAGGTTATTTTTTTAATTCCGAATTTGCATGAAAATCCCAAAAAAGAATGAATTGTTTTATGGTAGATTAGGATAGATTGCATTCTTAATTTAGGTAATTTATTATTTCGAATTTTAACAAAAAACCTCAAAAATAAGTCATGTTAGGATATGTTAAGTCATCATAGATTGCATGTTAATTTAGGCATATTTTTATTCCGAATTTCATCAGAAAATACCAAAAATAAATCATTTGTCCGTCATTAGAATTAGGTCACGTCATCGCATGACATATAGTTTGCATGCTAGGTTGCATTACTTGCATGTCATTTTTGCACGTCATTACATATAGGTTAGTTTTCATTTAAATAAGCGAAAATCCAAAAATTGAGTGAATTCCTTGTTAATTAGAAATCATATTAGGTTGTTGATGTGATTTTCTAGCTAACCATGCAGATGCTTACGTTGCTTCGAGGTAAGTAATTCTTCCAAACTTGCAATTTATTCAATGCTTTCTTGGGTGTTAAATTGGTGGTTTGCGCACCCGCATGAACACCTCACATGTTAGTGACTAAGTTAAAATGAATCCAAACTGTCTGCCAAAATATTTTTGAAAAGAAAAGGTACCGAAAGGGCGTTAGACTAGATCTAGCGTAATCAAGTCCCCGGGCTTAGAATCTCTGGTTCGTAGGAATAAAACATATCTCCCTATGTTTTATTTAGATTTCTAATCGACCTACCACAAATAGATTAGTGGCGACTCCGAGCATGAAAACATTTGCATGTTAAAAACTTAAACCCTAAGTTGCGAATTGGTAGGGCTTGGGAGGGCCCGAGTTAGGTTTAGTCCTAATAATCCATTAGCCTGAGAGGAAAAACTTTAGGTCGCGACAGCTTGGCGACTCCGCTGGGGACTTGAGTTAAAACTCTTAGTGGACTTAGGCCAGTTTTTCTTTTCAAAAAAATATATTTTTTGCTTGGCAGCGAGGATCCCAGGTACGTCCCTAACATTTTAGGTGTTAAATGTTTTTGCAGTATGGGAGGTATAAGGGGAGGCGTGATTGTTAACCCTTGTTTTGCAGGGAGGTGTTTGGATGAATGATTTATTTTATGCACGAAGCGCTGTATGATATAACCTGCTGTGCATGCCTTGCATTTACACTACACCGCACACACTACCCGCTGCCGGACCTGGGCGGCACAGGTTTAGGATGGTACTGAGAAAACGGACACCCCGACCACACCCGCGTGGTATGGGTCGCCTTTCTTGGTCCCGAAAGTTCTTTCATGGTGTCATTGAATACCTGCCACGGTTGCACCCTTTGCAACCCGGGTCGGCTCTTTGACTAAGCCGGAGTCAGGGGAATCCCAGCCTAACCACCACCATGACTGGTTTAGCTCGGTAATCCTCATGTCTCCATTTTGCAAGCCAGAGTCTAGGTAGAAATCGAACCTTACGTTTCACGCGCATGTCTATGTGATTGCCATCATTCTGCCGGGTGAAGTAAGATTTCTGAACCTTTATCTAGCAATTTATTTATGTTTCGTACTTTCTTTGGTCGGTCCATGATAGGTCTAGATTGGTTTTAAATTTGAAAGTAATAATCATTGAGTCTTTTTTTTTTAAAAAAAAAAGAGAAAGCTCTTTTAGAGAATTTATTTTCAATCTATGTCTTTATTTTCCTAGATGTGTCATAGGTAATTATTTTCCTACAAAGTTTGCCGTCATCTTTCTTTTACAAAAAAGGGGTTTTAGAGAATTTGTTTTCAGTCCATAGTTTCTAGGGAGTCTCACTTTTTGTTTTTCATAATTTTATGATTAGGGATTTTGGTGCTTCTATTTCCTAGGTTGTGTCTAGGGCGTCATTTATATTTCTTTTCCTAGATCACTTTTCATAAAGTCTCGTCTATATACGAATATTGTCATGAATAAACAAAAAAAGACTAGAAGCGTGTCATGGACCAACCTTGTCTTGACCATGTGCTTATTTGGTTCATTTCTTTTACATTAGGTAGCTACGGACCGATCACGGTCGCCCATTCGTACACGGTCGAGAGCCAGAATGGCCGATCAAACCGACTTGCAAGAGCGTGTTGTTGGTGTGGAAGACCAAATCAAGCAGCTTGTCATCGCGATGCAACAAATGTCCGCTGAGATCAAAGCTCTCCGGTCGATTCCTGTTTCGGCACCCCTCGAAGCGTCAGTCCCAAAGCAGAAAATCAGAAAAAGTGTCGATGTTGACGGGGATGACGATATTCCTGATTTAGAAGATGACCCCGTCCAGATCATCGTCAACAAAGACAAACCTGATGAACGGGTCAATAAACTTGAAGAAAGAGTGAAGCAGCTGGAAGGTTCGCAGGATTCACCTTCGATCGATCTGTCCCTGTACTCACAGATCAAAATCCCAAAGAAGTTCAAAATGCCGGATTTCGACAAGTACAATGGCACCACATGTCCAAAAGCCCACCTACAGCTCTATCACGTACAAATGACTTCGTACGTTGATAACGAACTCCTGATGATCCATGCCTTTCAAGCAAGTTTGACGGGTCCTGCTTTGAGCTGGTATCTCATGAAGAAGATAAATGGCCTAAAAACTTGGAAAGAAGCCAGTGAAGCATTCTTGAAGCAGTACAGATTCATAACGGACATCATTCCTACCCGTGATGATCTCGAACGCGCTCAGATGAAAAAGACTGAGTCCTTCAAAGACTATGCTATCAGATGGAGGAATTTAGCTGCTCAGGTTGTCCCAGAACCCATAGACAGTGAGTTAAAGAGGATGTTCATGAAAACTCTCCCGTTCGAATACCGTAATCGGATGGTTGCCATTCCGACTGACAACTTCAACCAACTCATCCCCATGGGCGAACAAATTGAAATAGGGCTGAAAGATGGATGGTTTGTCGAGCCGTCCTCCTCGACCAGAAGATTTGGTGCAAGAAAAGAGAAAGAACCGGCAGCTGAAGTGAATGTAGCTTATAACCAACCGAGCCGGCGGAATGCTAACTCCGCCCCAGCAATCCAAGTAGTAGAAGCTCAACAACAAAACTCGGGTCGTCAACCTTTCCAGAGGAGGAACAACAGGAGGCAATTCACTCCCCTCCCCGGATCGTTGTCTCAAGTACTGACAGTACTCCAGAAGAAAGGCTTGCTTACTACTGAGCCAAAGCGGCCCAATCCTGAGCGGTTCTATAACTTCGACCCGTCAAAGAAATGTGATTATCACATGGGTGAGCTGGGACACTCAACCGATGATTGCTATGCCCTCAAGCACCGAATCCAGAACCTCCTAGATACGAAGGCTTTCTCATTTCAGCCTGCTAAGCCGAATGTTCAGAACAACCCACTCCCTGATCACGCAGGCAATGTGAATGCCATATTTAGCTTCGATGCTGGTCGAATCAAGAATGTTAAGGTGTGTACTACCGACGTCTACGGTGAGTTAGTGAAAGCCGGTTGTTACCCAAGTAATGAAGACCTGCCCCTGGCTCTCATGAAAGAAAGAATCTCAAGAATGGTAGAAGCTGGGATGATCGTTTATGCTGACCACACTGGCATCATTTCCACTATCTCTGAAGTGGTTATTAATTGGGAGGAGGAGTTTGCTTCGTTGAACACCGGGAGCGACGAGGGCGACCCTCTGCTTGAAGACATGCCTCCGCTTGAAGACGCGTCCGATAATGAGGAAATCATTGTAAGCACGCCTACAACTAATGAAGGGATAGTGATCGAGATACCTCAACCGTATGAGTACAGTGACAATAAGGCAGTCCCTTGGTCCTACAGTCTCGATGTCGACTTGGTTACCAGATCCGGGCGTTCCTATGGCCAAGCTAATGCCCAACCTGCAAAACCCGTTACTGATGAAGAAGCCAAGGAATTTCTAGCTGTGATTAAGGCTAGCGAGTACAACATAGTTGAACAATTGCGCAAGATGCCCGCACAAATCTCTCTGCTTGAACTACTCCAGACATCTGTCAAACATCAGAAAGCCTTAATGAAGGTGTTAAGTGAAGTCCACGTGCCAGAAACGATCGATCATGACAAATTAGAGGAATTTGTGGGTTCTATACTCCTCAAGGACCTCATAGCCTTTTCAGATGAAGAGTTCCCTCTGGAAGGGAGGGGCCATACTAAGGCACTCTACATTTCTGTCAAATACAAGGCCTCGCATGTAGCCCGGGTACTCATTGACAATGGATCAGCCTTGAATATCTGTCCTCTGGCAACTTTACACCGGCTGAAGATAGATCCTTCTAAGATAAATTCTGCGAAGACCTCCGTTCGAGCCTTTGACGGAACGAAGAAAGAAGTGATGGGAGGAATCTACCTTGACATACAGATAGGACCGACAATGTTTAATGTCATCTTTCAAGTTACGGACATTCCCACTGCATTCAATTTTCTGTTGGGTCGTCCATGGATTCATACTGCCGGAGCTGTGCCATCCAGTCTACATCAGAAGGTGAAGTTCGTTGTGGACAGAAAGTTAATCACAGTCCACGGTGAAGAAGAGCACCCAATTTACCACGCAACGGCTATCCCCTATGTTGAGCCGGATTGCAAAATAGAATCGAGCTATCAGTCGCTCGAGCTCGTATCAACCATACACGCGTCAAGAGGATCATCACCGCCTATTCCTGAGGTGTCAAATGCTGCAGTCATGGTTGGCAGAGTAATGGTGTCCCATGGCTTTACTCCAGGTGAAGGCCTCGGTAGGAATGGTCAAGGTATCCGCCAACCGGTGGAAGTCTTTCAGAGGCCCCGCATTACTGGGTTGGGATACCTGGGCTCAAGCGAGCCGAATAATGGGGGACGTGGACGTAGACGTGGTCGAGGTCGAAGTCGAGGAAATGGACAGATTAGATCGCGATCCGAAGAAGAGCCGAATGGTGAAGAACGTGGGCGTGATAGGTTGCTTCCACACATCCGTACCACATTCCCGGGCCCTGCAAGAATGATGCATGAAGAGAAAGAGGTGATCGACACTTTGGGGCAACCGAGCGGCAAGTTCGATTATTACGTGAAATACTCAGCACCCCCGAGCTTTTATGTTGACCCCCGTGACATTGTCCCGGATGGATGGGGAGGTATGGATGATCCAACACTTCTAGTGACAGAAGATCCTGATGATGCAATGGAGGGAATCACTGCCCTGTTCGATGATTTCTTCATTGGAGCTATCGAGGAAGGACCGTTGAAGGGAATGGGCATTGGCCCGCAAGAGTAACACATTTACCTTTTTCGCACACTCCCCTACGCGGGAATTTTTCACTGCTTTTTAGGACTTGCCCCGTCTCGGGAGCTGCTTTTTAGTACTTTTCATTTCTAGGATTTGATTGTTGCAATTTCCATTCCAATAAATGTAATTTATTTGGTGATAATCAATGAAATTACAAGTTATTTTCGTTTTGAGGGCATGTTGAGGTACATCAAACCAGCCCGGTGATGATATCCAACCGATAAAAGAAAAATATAGTCCAAGGAGAATTCTGAGGCCTGGGCTTCTTCATGCTTCCTCGTGTTAAAACCTTTTCAAAATAAAAAAAAACCAATAGAAATACACTGTTTAGCCCTGTTTGTCCTACTGAACCCCATACTTTATGTTTCAGGGGCAATTTTGTGACACGTGAGGGTATGGGAACGGTCCAATCTGATGAATGATGTGCTACTGAACCTGATCTCGATGACACCGATAAACTCGAAGATTTCTCGGAACTTCAGCGTGGCCTAGAACGACATGAAAGGTCCAAAGTTCTCACTTCAGACTAAACCATCACTATTAACCTGAGTGATTCCGGAGAACCCAAAGAAGTGAAGAAAGAGGCAACCTTTCCCGAAGGTGAGACGAAATGCTTGATCCAGTTGCCGCATGAGTAGGTAAGTCTTTCAACCAAAAAGTACATCAAAGACACTTTGAGGTAAATGATCTAGTCCTAAGGAAGGTACTGCTAGTCTTTCCTGTTCCTGGGGGTAAATTTGCCCCAAAATACATTGGTCCATATGTGGTTAAAAAGGTGCTTTCCGGAGGTGCCCTGATTCTCGCAGAAATGGATGGTCGTGAGTTCTCCAGTCCTGTTAATTCTGATGCTGTAAAGATCTATTATCCCTGATGGAATTTAACATTTCGCAGTAAAAGTTTTCAAAAGTTTGGTTTTATACTCTGAATTGCAAACATTGCATTTATGAATAAATGGTTTCAATCAATTTCAAGTTAAGATGTTTGCATTGGCTTTAATTTCTGCATGGTTATTTGTCAACCTGTATCATTGACCTCAAAGGGGGAATCTATTTAGACAATATGATAATTCATGTGGAATAAATTGAATGTGTTGAATGAGGTACATCGGGATGATGAAAGGCAAGCCATATCCTATACACAGTCCCATGCACTAATCCCCAGTGAGTTGAGTGGAAAAATTCCATGTCTGCAAGGTAAAGGGTTATCTCGCAAAAGGTACGGCAACTGAAATGATGAGAGGCGATTCATTTCTCTATCCCAAACACTACAAGTTATCCATTGTTTCGCCACTTTGAGCCTAAACACTTGGAGAAATTCATTCAAATTACCCCTGTCAAGAACCACCCCACATCGGGGCAAACTGGAGGTAAGTCAGCGTCATAAGGTGAAAAATGAGTAGAAATTTTCATGCTCTCACTTGCATCAATCTTCGAGTGTTGCTTTTTCAGATGAATTCACGTGAAGTTCAAGTGCCTTAGGATGACGAAGAGCATTTCTTTCTCTATCCTATACACATTTTATCCTTTGTTAAGCCCAATTGAGCCTGCAAATTCATTTCTTAAACCCAGTTGGTGATCATCCCCCACACTGGGGCAAGGCAAAAATCATCATTGTTCAGGCAGCATATCCGGAGCACCGATAAAAGACGAAGACCCTGAGAGTCCAAATGTTAGTCATTCGGTCAAAACAAGCCAAAGTGTGGCTAGCCAATATATGCATTGTAGACAGTGTGTGTCAAAAGTCAAAAAAAAAAAAAAACTAGAGGGCATGAAAAAGCAGTGTGCCTGGTAAAAGCAAGGCCAATGCCCGTGAAAAAATGAAGAAAAAGTGACGACTTTAGATTAGAAAATGTTGAGATGTGTCAAAAAAAAATATCCAGAGTCTTAAGGAATCAAGTGATGAACTCTCGAAGTCAATGGAACATCTACCAAGGAGGCAATCCCTGACGGAAAAGAACGCCGATGACAATGCCGAGATGATCACCAATTCTCACCCCAATTATACACATTTTGAGCCTTATGGTCCATTCATTTCTCAACCCATGAGCCTAGCCTACGTTACATCCCTTGCAAAGTCTCTTCAGATTAGGGCACTTGAACTAACGTAGAGTTTCTGATGTTTATAAGCTTAGCTCGAAGAAGTGCGAGCAAGTCCATTTCTATCTCATTTTGCAGGGTTCTTGACTTGTAAACCCGGAGACGATTGTAGAGTATTTTCTTTCAATAGCCTCGACTCGAAGAGTCTCTTTTGCTAAGCCATTGACCAAGCCCATGTTACGGTCCTAACAAAGACCTCTCAGATTGGTAAAGTCGTACTGCTTGCGAGAATACTCGGACCCTTGTCAACATGATGATGGTGAGATAGAGTGATTTTCATAAATTAGCAACTTCTTGATGAGAATGAGAGAAAGCCCTTTTGGACCGGAAGTCCCTCATTCGATATTTCCAAGATATCCGCTTGTGAGTTCGGATTGTCTTGTCATGATTTTTCCCCAGCGAAGTTTGTAATGCTGATTTGACAAAATCATCGTGCATGAAAATCAGTTGAAATCATAGTACATGTGTATATGTGTTCTTGACAGTATGCGAATGCATATTACATGTTACTTAAAATCGTGTCTAACAGGAGATACACCTTCAGAGTTGGAGATATCACCAGGTAAGTATATCTCTATCCCTAGGATGTCTATGACTATCTAGGTATCCCTAACCTGTTCAAGCAATTGTCAGGTTCCACATTTGATCATTTTTTCGATCTCTAGATGCCTTTGATTGTGTTCAGGTGTCTATTGATCAAACATTTTCAGGTACTTCTGATGATATCCAGGTACTTTGTCAAGGAACTCTTGAACACTTGGGCTAGCCCCTTTGTTCATCAAATTACAGATTTTCATACAATCTCGAGAAGATTCCCCCGTTACATGACTATGAGCAGGTATAGACATGGCGGCCAAATCTTTACATATGAACAGGTATATGTAAAGGTCGGAATATTCTTCCCAAATCTCAGGTATTCCCCCGCTACTCACCTATGAGCAGGTATAGGTGAAGCGGCCAAATCTTTGCATATGAGCAGGTATATGTAAAGGTCGGAATGTTCTCTCAACCCCAGGTGTTCTCCCGCAGTTTACTTATGAGCAGGTATAAGTGAGGCAGCCAAATCTTTGCATATGAGCAGGTATATGTAAAGGTCAGAATATCCTCTTGATTTCAAAAGTTTCCCCCGCAATTCACTTATGAGCAGGTATAAGTGAAGCGGCCAAATCTTTGCAAACACCTATAGAGATGTATAGGTAGTTCGTAAAGATCGGAACTGTTCTCACGAATCCAGATGATGATTGGATACGTCGAGCTTTCTTCGTGTGTTCTGACTTAGCTGTAGATCACCGAAGTTCATCAACATATATCAGGCAATACCGATGGGGACTGAGCCCATACATTTGCCAAAACAATATACAAGTTAAAGTTGTGCTTCGAATTGCATTATCTCACTCCTGTCAGGTAAGTGATTCCAGGTACGTTTTCTACTCATGTCAGCATGCATCATTTCTTAATACATTGTAAAATGGGACTCATAATCCCGACAAAAACAACATTCATTGCATTTGCATGGTTGAAATTTAGGTATCATTTAGTCTTTGAATGCAACCTCTACGAGCTCACCTTCAAAGAGGGGCAGCTGTTGACACCTAAATTTTGGCACGTCACTTAGTGTAATTTGTATAGAAAATTAGGGATTAAATTTTTAACCCCTAAACAAAAAAATATTTAAATTGCATAACATATAGTTTAAATTCATTGCAT
>CM062254.1:15746666-15749166 GCA_031216405.1 Syzygium malaccense
CGAGCTTTGTGCCCGTGCATTGTTTGTGGCCGTGCGTCGTGCCTGTGTGCATCGTTCGTGGCCGTGCGTCGTGCCCATGTGCATGGTGCCCGTGCCTTCTTCGTGGCCGAGTGTATTGCCCGTGTGCATCGTTTGTGGCCGTGCCTCATGCCGTGCATCGTTTGTGGCCGAGCTTCGTGCCCGTGCATCGTGTCCATGCATCGTTCGTGCCTGTGCATCGTGCCCGTGCATGGTTCGCGGTCGTGCGTCGTGCCCGTGTGCATCGTTCGTGATCATGCGTCGTGCCCCTGTACATGGTGCCCGTGCCTCGTTCGTGGCCAAGCGTATTGCCCGTGTGCATCGTTCGTGGCCGTGCCTCGTGCCGTGCATCGTTTGTAGGTGTGCGTCATGCCTGTGCATCATTCGTGGCCATGCTCTTGCCCGTGCATCGTGCCCATGCTTCGTTTGTGGCCATGCTCGTGCTCGTGCCCATGCATCGTTCCTGGCCGACCGTCGTGCCCGTACATCGTTCATGGCCGAGCGTCGTGCCCGTGCATCGTTCGCGACCGTGCATTGTGCCCGTGCATCGTGTCGTTCATTGTTCCTGGCCGAGCGTCGTGTCCGTGCGTCGTGCCCGTGCATCGTGCCCGTGTACATCGTTCGTGGCCGTGCATCGTGCCCATGTGCATGGTGCCCGTGCCTCGTTCGTGGCCGAGCGTATTGCCCGTGTGCATCGTTCGTGGCCGTGCCTTATGCCATGCATGGTTCATGGCCGAGCTTCGTGCTCGTGTATCATGTCCGTGCATCGTTCGTGCTCGTGCGTCGTGCCCGTGCATCGTGCCCGTGCATTGTTCGTGGCCATGCGTCATGCCCCTATGCATGGTGCCCGTGCCTCGTTCTTGGCGGAGCGTATTGCCTGTGTGCATCGTTTGTGGCCGTGCCTTGTGCCGGGCATCGTTCGTGGGCGTGCGTCGTGCCCGTACGTCGTACGCGTGCATCGTTCGTGGCCATGCGTCGTGCCCGTGCATCGTGTTCGTGCTTCGTTCATGGTCGTGCTCGTGCCCGTGCTTCGTTCGTGGCCGTGCTCGTGCTCGTGCCCATGCATCGTTCATGGCCGACCGTGGTGCCCGTACATCGTTCACGGCCGAGCGTCGTGCCCGTGCGTCGTGCCCGTGCATCGTTCGTGGCCGTGCATCGTGCCCTTGCATCGTTTGTGGCCGTGCATCATGCCCGTGCATTGAGCCATGCATCGTTCATGGCGGAGCGTCATGTCCATGCGTCGTGGCCGTGCATGGTTCATGGCCATGCATCGTTCATGGCCGTGCGTCGTGCCCGTGCATCGTTCAAGGCTGAGCGTCGTGCCCGTGCGTCGTTCATGGCCTCGCGTCATGACCGTGCATCGTTCATGGCCGTGCGTCGTGCCCGTGCATCGTTCATGGCCGAGCGTCATGGCCGTGCGTTGTGCCCGTGCATTGTTCATGGCTGAGCATCGTGCCCGTGCATTGTGCCGTGCATCGTTCATGGCCGAGCGTCGTGACCGTGCATCGTGCCCGTGCATCTTGTCGTGCATCGTTCATGGCCGAGCGTCGTGGCCGTACGTCGTGCCATGCATCGTTTATGGCCGAGCATCATGACCGTGCATCGTTTATGGCCGTGCATCGTTCGTAGCCGTGCGTCGTGCCCGTGCATCGTGTCGTGCATCGTTCATGGCAGAGCGTCATGGCCGTACGTCGTGCCATGCATCGTTTATGGCCGAGCGTCGTGACCGTGCATCGTTTATGGCCGTGCATCATTCGTGGCCGTGCATCGTGCCCGTGCATCGTGCCATGCATCATTCATGGCCGAGCGTCGTGGCCGTGCTTCGTGCCCGTGCATCGTTCATGGCCGTGCATCGTGCCCGTGCATCGTGCCGTGCATCATTCATGGCCGAGCGTCGTGCCCGTGCATCGTGCCTTGCATCGTTCATGGCCGAGGGTTACGCCCGTGCATCGTGCCCGTGGATCGTCCATGGCCGAGCATCGCGTCCGTGCACCGTTCGTTCATGGCCGAGGGTTGCGCCCGTGCATCGTGCCCGTGGATCGATCATGGTCGAGCATCGCGCCCGGGCATCGTTCATGGCCGTCGTCGTGCCCGAGCATCTTGGCCGAGTGCATGGGACGTGGCCGATGATCGTGGCCGAGTGCATCGATCCTGGCCGAGCCTCGTGGCCAAGTGCATCGGTCATGCACGAGGCTCATGGCCGAGTACGTTGGCCTTGACGAGGCACTTAGAACCGATCGCTACTTCACCGATCATTTCTCATCCAATTGAATCCATTCTTCTTCCTAAATTTTGTTTGAGTTATCAAATAGCTCCCCCATTTGTTTTCCCACCTCCCAACTTTTTTTTTTCTAATTTTCCAATTTTTTATTAATTTTTAAATACCAAAAAAAAAATATTTCTGAGCTTCAAAATTTTTTTGTGATGCATCCATAATTTAGTTCACATTTGTCTAAGCATCTCTGCAAAAAATCTCATCAAA
>CM062254.1:15754166-15764166 GCA_031216405.1 Syzygium malaccense
TGGAATATAAGAGGTTTGGTTGACCCCCTCAGACAAGCAGAAATTCGCACCTTCATCAGGACTAATCGCCTCTCATGTATTGGCATTGTCGAAACTAAAGTCAAAGCCTCCCATTTTGCTGATATTACTGGAAGCTTATATGTTAATTGGCGGTGGACTTTCAACTATGACTACTCCCCACTTGGAAGAATATGGTTTGTGGGTGGGACCCTAATGAAATTGAGATGAGTCTTATTTCCTCTTTTGGCCAAATGATTCATACTCAGCTCAATCTTTTGAATATGCATAAATCTTGCCTTCTTACTATTGTATATGGCGAACATACCTTTATGCTCCGTCGTACACTTTGGGTTGATCTCATCCGGCTCTCTTCGTGTGACTTGCCATGGATTGTGGCTGGTGATTTCAATGCCATAAGAGACCCCCAAGACAGAGTGGGTAGCTCAACTCCTTGGATTCCGATTTTTGAAGAATTTGGGGATTACCTCAACCAGGCAGGATTGGAAGACCTCCGGTATGTGGGCTATAGATTCACATGGTCTCACTCATCAGGTGACAATCGTAAACTCCGGAAGATTAATCGGGTTCTCATCAACAACCTCTAGAACCAGCACTTTTCTTACTCGGAAGCCTCCTTCATTGCTCCTAGTATTTCTGACCACACCTCAATGGTCATCAAGATACTTTCGCCTTCAAGCTCTAAGAAACCTTTCAAGTTTTTTAACTTCTGGATTACTCATCCTAACTTCTTGGATTTAGTAGCCCAACCTTGGGACACCCGAGTTGTGGGCACCCATATGTATCAGATCTGTTGCAAACTTAGTGTTCTTAAAACGAAGCTGAAACACCTGAACAGGAGTTCCTTCTCTGCTATTTCCACTAGAACGGAACAAGCCAGAGCTGACCTCTATGCAGTTCAGGAAGCTTTGGAACTCCATCCCTTCGACCAGAACTTGCTTCTAAATGAAGTGGAAATCTCAAGAACCTTTTCTACTCTAAGACTCCAAGAAGAATCTTTTTTCAGACAAAAATCCAAGATTAGATGGCTTAAAGAAGGGGACCAGAATACAAAATTCTTTCATCATTTTGTCAACAAACGGTGAGTACAGAATCGCATCCTCTCAGTGTCCACAGAGGAAGGTGTTCTTATAATTGAACCTCAAGCGGTCAGGAACCACATTGTTTCCCACTTCTAGACGCTTCTCAATGGTAATTCTACCTCAACTCAGCCATCTATGCATGAGATAGAAGATACTATTAACCGTCCACTAGATGATAATGAAAGGTACCTCCTTGAACAACCGGTGTTTGATGAAGAAATTAAGTCTACACTATTCTCACTGGCTAAAGGCAAAGCCCCGGGGCCGGATGGGTATAATGTAGATTTCTTCAAAGCTACTTGGGAGATCACTGGGCCTACCAACCTTTTGGCGGTACGTGACTTCTTTGAGACTGGACGCATGCTCAAGCAGTTAAATAATACCATCCTCACCCTCGTGCCAAAGTCACCCAATGCCTCAGCCATGTCTGACTTCCGCCCAATTGCATGTTGCAATACCCTTTATAAATGCATCTCCAAGATCTTGGCTAGGCGCATTGCATATGTTCTACCTTCCCTAATTAGCCCTTCTCAAACAGCTTTTGTCCGAGGACGCAGAATCAGTGACAACATTATGATCGCACAAGAGTTGTTTGTGGACTTTCACCACGAGGCTTACCTCCCCAAATGTGCCATCAAAGTGGACTTCCAGAAGGCTTTTGACACAGTAGACTGGAAGTTCATTGAAAAGACACTTTTAGCCTTTAAATTTCCAGACTCCTTCACCAGGAAGATTATGGCTTGCGTGTCCTCAGCCAAATTATCGGTTTCAATCAATGGCAAACTTCATGGGTTCTTTGCTAGTACCCGTGGAATACGCCAAGGTGACCCGTTATCGCCATATCTTTTCATACTTGTTATGGAAATTCTCTCAGGCTTACTACAGAGAAAGACCGAGTCCCCGGATTTCCATTGGTTCTGGCGTTGCAAGAAAACCAGATTATCAAATTTATTCTTCGCGGATGATGTACTGCTTTTTTCTGAAGCTCACTTGAAGTCGATAGAGATAATCAAGGAATCTCTACAGCTGTTCTCCAACTGGTCTGGTCTACGACCCAACAGCAGGAAAAGCAACATTTTCCTCTCAGGAGGGACCCCGAAGCTACATCGACAATTACTTCATTGCCTTGGCTTTCAACAAGGCGCACTCCCTTTTCGCTATCTAGGAGTGCCCATCATCTCGACTAGATTGCGAAAAGAGGACTGCAAGTTTCTAGTTGACGCTATAACGGCCCGGGCCCGTTCATGGACCCAACGTTTCCTGTCCTTTGCTGGGAGATTGCAACTCATTAAATCTGTATTATACTCTATCCAAGTTTACTGGACCACCATCTTCTCTCTACCGAAATCTGTCCTAAATAGAATTGAAGCCATCTTGCGACAATTTCTATGGAAAGGTCCTAACCTAGGAATGGGAGGAGCCAAGGTAGAGTGGAACACTGTTTGCCTACCCAAAGAAGAAGGCGGCCTGGGGATCAGGAGAATATCAGATTACAATAGAGCCTTAACTCTCAAACACATTTGTCTACTTTTAACCGACAAGGAATTCTTGTGGTGCAAATGAATTCACTCAACCTTCTTAAAATCTCACTTTTGGGTTGTATCCAAACCAACTTATTGCTCTTGGACTTGGAAGAAGATTCTGGATTCGCGTGCCTCCGCCCATCCACTTTTTCGGTGGAAGATTGGTAATGGTCATTCGGTTTCTCTTTGGTTTGATTGGTAGCATAACAAAGGCCCCCTTTACCTTATTTTCAGTAATGTGGACATATACCAGTCGTGGATCCCCAGGGACACCACAGTGCGTCAGTTTTACGAATGTCGGTGGCAACCCTCAAACACCTTCGACACAATCCTCAATTGGGCGGACCCACCACCTAACTTTGAGGATAATACTCAGGACAAACTGATCTGGACCCCACAACCTTCTACTTCCTTCTCGGTGGCGACTGCTTGGAACCACATCAGAAGGAAAGGGCATACTGCCCCTTGGCACACTCTCATCTGGGACCGCCATATTGCCCCCCGGCACGCATTTCTTTTATGGCTAGTTACTCTTAACCGTCTGCCTTCCCAGATTTTCCTCCTTCAAAATCACAGGATTGACACTGCCTTATGTGCTTTCTGCAGCTCCAGACCGGACTCAGCCAATCACCTCTTTTTTGAGTGCTCCTCTACTAGCAGGCTAGCCTCCTTCTGGGCTACTAAATGCAGCCTCCCATGGCGCAACCGACCTTGGCAAGAGCACATTCTGTGGACTATGAAAGTCTGTGGTGGACCTTCCTTTGCACATTGCCTTTCTCGTTTCTCCTTTGGTGCTCTAGTTCATATTATCTGGACGGAAAGGAACAACGCTATTTTCAGGAATAAGAGCATTTACATCCCTGGCATGCGTAAACATCTTCTTAAGGTTGTGAAGGATAAAGCCATCTCCATTGGGGGAGTTCAGGATACACCTAAGAACCGCAAATTTCAAATGAAGTGGGGATTACCACCTTCCATCTTTGATGTAAACCGGTTGCTCTCTTAATCCGGTCTCTCAGTTTTTTGTTCTTTGGTAGCCTTCTTAGGCTTGTTGTATAGATCCTGCCGCTCCATTCTTGACCATGTTTGGACATCCTTATGTCCATCTGGGGTCAGGAGTTGATCTTGGCTTTGGTTGTATATGGTGTGTTGGAAAGTAATACATTTTACCTTACCAAAAAAAAAAACAACTGTGAAAGCATACTTTTCATTTCCCACCATCTCGTTGGTACTGTTCATGCGAGCATGAAAATGCTCTCTGCTAGTTCCTCGCGGGTACTGTTCACCCGCCGGTGTGAGGCTGATTCCGGCTGATTCCGGTGGTGATCGAAGCTGGGTTTTGGTGACAAGGTCCCTTGGGTCCCCTTCTCCCTCCCCTCCAAAGGAATCCTCATCCTTTTCAGTATAGAGGACAGATTTCCAGATCTGATTTTGCTCTTCTGGTTTGAATCTCCTTCGCGATTACTGTTCACCCGACGAAGAGAGGTAGATCCCGGCTGCTTCCGTTGGTGGTTGGAGCGGTTTTTCGTGGCTAGGTCCCTTGGGCCCCCTTCTTCCTCCCCTCCAAAGTAATCCACTTCTGGTTCAGTTTAGTAGGCGGAATACCAGATCTAATATTGTTCTTCAAGTGGTGTTCTTACCTGGTTCTGTTCACCCGCGAGCTGTGGATAATCCTGGCGGCCCTGATAGTGATTGGAGCGGTTTTTTGGGCAAGGCTCCGCCCATTCCCTCAACCTTCCCCCCTAAGGTCCCGGTTTCCTTCAGTTCTGACGCTGGATTTACAGTCCTGCTTTGTTTGTGTTCTTCATTGATTCAGTCCATGCTGAACACTTTCACTACCATCTCTTCTAGAAGGTAATTCCTTTCCTTTTGGTTGGAGTGGAAGTTGTGAGTGTGTTGAATACATTTATACTGGTGCGTAGCAGACCTGCTGGAGTTATTGCCTGTTTTGGTCTTGTTGTTGTTGGGCTGACTGTTTGGTAGAGCAGTGAGTTAATCTGCTAATTCTCGCCATTATGGAGGAGACTATACGGATTGGTTCACCTAGCACCTCTTCCCCTATTGTTGAGCCCCAACCAGCCGTTGAAGATTTGGCTGTAACTTCCAAGGCTGTAAACCTCAAAGGCAAATCTGCCGCCTTACCTCTTGAGGCCGAACCTCCTACTAGGCCTAAGGTATTCCTGAAAGGTAACTCCAGTCGTAGCAGTAGTAGGGGCCGAAATAGGAGCCGCTCCCTAAGGAGTGTACACATTACTGGTAATCCAATTAGGACTACTTCTAGACCGTCCACTGATGGAAAATCATATGCAGAAGACCAAGTTACTAAGTTGAGACAGAGTATTAGTCGTCAACCTAATCCTGCTCTAGCGACTAGATCGTGGGCTAATGTGGCCAAGGTCTTAACTAAAGGTTACAACCTAGCATTTGTTCCACCTTTGGTGGAGAATGGTGAAGTCATTGTTGACATAACTCCCGAGGTAGTTGCCGATGAGAGTCCACGATGGATGGAATGTATAGTCGGTCACTATATTGGGAAGAAAGTTCCGTTCAAGCTGACTGAAGAAGCTATAAAGAAGTCATGGGGTGACCAAGTTGTTGATGTAAAACTTCATGAAAACGGCTTCTACTTCTTCCGAGTACCTAATGCTAATTTTCGCCGGAAGATCATAGACATGGGTCCTGTTTCTATTTTCAGTTGCACCTTAATGCTCCAGCAATGGCTTCCAAAAATGAAACTCAAGAAGGGTAAGCTGGATTCTATCCCGGTCTGGGTTAGGCTAAGGGATATCCCTTTCTCCCTATGGTCTCCGGCGGGTATTGGGCGTATAGCTAGTGCCAATGGGAAACCACTTTATGTGGATATTCAAACGGAACAGATGACTAGGATTTCATATGCTCGTGTCTGTATTGAAATCAAAGCCACAAATCTTAGAATGGAAACAGTGAAGTTCCGATGGGATGGGGAGGTGAACCTGATCAGCATTGAGTATGAATGGAAACCATTGGCATGCTCTGCATGTGGCATTTTTGGCCACAAGTTGGGTTCCAGTGGATATGAATGTGCTGCTGCGCACCCCTCACACCAGAAGGACGCCATTTCGCAACATACAGAAGAGGATGGCTGGACACAGGTCAACCGGCGAAAAGGTAATCCTGCAACTTTTAAGCCTTCTAACCAGGCCATTTCTTCACCAGCTCCTCATCTGGATCCTAACTTGGAGGAAACCGAGCCCCAATCTCCCACGATGAACCCTGTAGCTGCTCCTGTCCTGGTGGGTTCTGTCTCTCAGCCCCTGGACACTAACACAGGACCTTGCCCCGCCCCTGTTCAGTGTCCCTTAGACTTGCTGGAACAGCAGGAAGTGGACTCCTCTCTCAACTCCCAAACTCTATCAGAGGAATCCTCAGACTCTCGGTTAGCAGTGGGCAAATCTAATGCTCCAGCCGAACTGGTGGACTCAAAAGCTGCTGGTATCTCCCCCCCACCACCCGGTCTCGAACCTTGGCATCCAGCGCCACGGAAGAGGTCTCCAAACCTTCCCCTGGCTCAACACCTATATCAACCCATCCTGCTAAGGCCCTCGGTCCCTCCTTCTCGAGGAAAAAATCTAAGAGGAGGAGGCCTAGGACCTCTCAACGGTAACCCTCCTACTTTTTGTGATGTTTTTTGGTATTTGGAATATAAGAGGACTAGTAGATCCCCTCAGACAAGCAGAGATTCGCACCTTCATCAGGACTAATCGCCTCTCTTGCATTGGCATTGTCGAAACTAAAGTCAAAGCCTCCCATTTTGCTGATATTACTGGGAGCTTATATGTAAATTGGCGGTGGACTTCCAACTATGACTACTCCCCACTTGGAAGAATATGGTTTGGGTAGGACCCTAATGAAATCGAGATGAGTCTTATTTCCTCTTCTGGCCAAATGATTCATACTCAGCTCAAACTTCTGAATATGCATAAATCTTGCCTCCTTACTATTGTATATGGTGAACATACCTTTATGCTCCGTCGTACACTATGGGCTGATCTCATCCGGCTCTCTTCGTGTGACTTGCCATGGATTGTGGCTGGTGATTTCAATTCCATAAGAGACCCCCAAGATAGAGTGGGTAGCTCAACACCATGGATTCCGGTTTTTGAAGAATTTGGGGATTGCCTCAACCAGGCGGGATTGGAAGACCTCCGGTATGTGGGCTATAGATTCACATGGTCTCACTCTTCAAGTGACAATCGTAAACTCCGGAAGATTGATCGGGTTCTCATCAACAACCTTTGGAACCAGTACTTTTCTTACTCGGAAGCCTCCTTCATTGCTCCTGGTATTTCTGACCACACCCCAATGGTCATCAAGATCCTTTCGCCTTCAAGCTCTAAGAAACCTTTCAAGTTTTTTAACTTCTGGACTACTCATCATAACTTCTTGGATTTAGTAGCCCAACCTTGGGACACCCGAGTTGTGGGCACCCATATGTATCAGATCTGTTGCAAACTTAGTGTACTTAAAGCAAAACTGAAACACCTGAACAGGTGTTCCTTCTCCGCTATTTCCACTAGAATGGAACAAGCCAGAGCTGACCTCTATGCAGTTCAGGAAGCTTTGGAACTCCATCCCTTCGACCAGAACTTGCTTTTAAATGAAGTGGAGCTCTCAAGAACCGTTTCTACTCTGAGACTCCAAGAAGAATCTTTCTTCAGACAAAAATCTAGGATTAGATGGCTTAAAGAAGGGGACCAGAATACAAAATTCTTTCATCATTTTGTCAACAAACGGAGAGTACATAATCGCACCCTCTCAGTGTCCACAGAGGAAGGTGTTCTTATAACTAAACCTCAAGCGGTCAGGAACCACATTGTTTGCCACTTCCAGACGCTACTCAATGGTAATTCTACCTCAACTCAGCCATCTATGCATGAGATAGAGGATATCATTAACCGACCACTAGATGATAATGAAAGGTATCACCTTGAACAACCGGTGTCTGATGAAGAAATTAAGTCTACACTATTTTCGCTGGCTAAAGGCAAAGCTCCGAGGCCGGATGGGTATAATGTGGGTTTCTTCAAAGCTACTTGGGAGATCACTGGGCCTTCCATCCTTTTGGCGGTACGTGACTTCTTTGAGATTGGACGCATGCTCAAGCAGTTAAATAATACCATCCTCACCCTCATGCTAAAGTCACCCAATGCCTCAGCCATGTCTGACTTCCGCCCAATTGCATGTTGCAATACCCTTTATAAATGCATCTCCAAGATCTTGGCTAGGCGCATTGCATATGTTCTACCTTCCCTAATTAGCCCTTCTCAAACGGCTTTTGTCCGAGGACGCAGAATCAGTGACAACATTATGATCGCACAAGAGTTGTTTGTGGACTTTCACCACGAGGCTTACCTCCCCAAATGTGCCATCAAAGTGGACTACTAGAAGGCTTTTGACATAATAGACTGGAAGTTCATTGAAAAGACACTTTTAGCTTTCAAATTTCCGGATTCCTTCACCAGGAAGATTATGGCTTGCGTGTCCTCAGCCAAATTATCGGTTTCCATCAATGGCGAACTACATGGGTTCTTTCCTAGTACCCGTGGAATACGCCAAGGTGACCCGTTATCGCCTTATCTTTTCATACTAGTTATGGAAATCCTCTCAAGCTTACTTCAGAAAAAGACCGAGTCCCCGGATTTCCATTGGTTCTGGCGTTGCAAGAAAACCCGATTATCACATTTATTCTTTGCGGATGATGTACTGCTATTTTCTGAAGCTCACTTGAAGTCGATAGAGATAATCAAGGAATCTCTACAGCTGTTCTCCAACTGGTCTGGTCTTCGACCTAATAGCAGGAAAAGCAACATTTTCCTCTCAGGAGGGACCCCGGAGCTACATAGACAATTACTTCATTGCCTTGGCTTTCAACAAGGCGCACTCCCCTTTCGCTATCTAGGAGTGCCCATCATCTCGACTAGATTGCGCAAAGAGGACTGCAAGTTACTAGTTGACGCTATAACGGCCCGGGCCCGATCATGGACCCAACGTTTCCTGTCCTTTGCTGGGAGATTGCAACTTATTAAATCTGTATTATACTCCATCCAAGTATACTGGGCCACCATCTTCTCTCTGCCGAAATCTGTTCTGAATAGAATTGAAGCCATCTTGCGACAATTTCTATGGAAAGGTCCGGACCTAGGCATGGGAGGAGCCAAGGTAGAGTGGAACACTGTTTGCTTACCCAAAGAAGAAGGCGGGCTGGGGATCAGGAGAATCTCATATTATAATAGAGCCTTAACTCTCAAACACATTTGGCTACTCTTTACCGACAAGGAATCCTTGTGGTGCAAATGGATCCACACAACCTTCTTAAAATCCAACTTTTGGGTTGTTTCCAAACCAACTTACTGCTCTTGGACTTGGAAGAAGATTATGGATTTGCGTGCTTCCGCCCATTCACTTTTACGGTGGAAGATTGGTAATGGACATTCGATTTCTCTTTGGTTTGATTGGTGGCATAACAAAGGCCCCCTTTACCTTATCTTCAGTAATGTGGACATATACTAGTCGCGGATCCCCAGGGATTCCACAGTGCGACAGTTTTATGAATGTAGGTGGCAACCCTCAACCACTTTCGACACAATCCTCAGTTGGGCAGACCCACCACCTAACTTTGAGGACAATACTCCGGACAAACTGATCTGGATCCCACAACCTTCTACTTCCTTCTCGGTGGCGACTGCTTGGAATCACATCAGAAGGAAAGGGCATACTGCCCCTTGGTACACTCTCATCTAGGACCGCCATATTGCCCCCCGGCACGCTTTTCTTTTATGGCTAGTTACTCTTAACCGTCTGCCTTCCCAGATTTTCCTTCTGCAAAATCATAGGATTGACACTGCTTTTTGTGCCTTCTGCGGCTCCAGACCGGACTCAACCAATCACCTCTTTTTTGAGTGTTCCTCTACTAGCAGGCTGGCTTCCTTCTGGGCTACTAAATGCTGCCTCCCATGGCGCAATTGACCTTGGCAAGAGCATATTATGTGGACTATGAAAGTCTATGGCGGACCTTCCTTTGCACATTGCCTTTCTCATTTCTCCTTTGGTGCTCTAGTTCATATTATCTGGACGGAAAGGAACAATGTTATTTTCAGGAACAAGAGCATTTACATCCCAGGCATGCGTAAACATCTTCTCAAGGTTGTGAAGGATAAAGCCATCTCCATGGGGGGAGTTCAAGATACACCCAAGAGCCGCAAATTCCAAATGAAGTGGGGTCTACCTCCTTCCATCATTGATGTAAACCGGTTGCCCTCTTAATCCGGTCTCTCTATTTTTCTGTCCTTTGGTAGCCTTTTTAGGCTTGTTGTATAGATCCTGCCGCTCCATTCTTGA
>CM062254.1:15771666-15774166 GCA_031216405.1 Syzygium malaccense
CATCGTTCATGGCCGTGCCTCGTGCCCATGCATCGATCACGGCCCGAGCATCATGGCCGTGCATCGTGCCCGTGCATCGTTCATGGCCGAGCATCGTACCCGTGCGTGGTGCCGTGCATCGTTCATAGCCGAGCATCGTGACCGTTCATCGTTCGTGGCTGTGCATCGTGCCCGTGCATCATTCGTGGCCGTGCATCGTGCTCGTGTATCGTGCCGTGCATCGTTCATGGCCGTGCATCGTGCCCGTGCATCGTGCTGTGCCTCGTTCATAGCCGAGCGTCGTAGCCGTGCTTCGTGCCCGTGCATCGTTCGTGGCCGTGCATCGTGCCCGTGCATCGTGCCGTGCATCGTTCATGGCCAAGTGTCGTGGCCGTGCGTCGTGCCCGTGCATCGTTCGTGGCCGTGCATCATGCCCGTGCATCGTGCCTTGCATCGTTCATGGCCAGGGGTCACGCCCGTGCATCGTGCCCGTGGATCGTCCATGGCCGAGCATCGCGCCCGTGCACCGTTCGTTCATGGCCGAGGTCGAGCCCGTGCATCGCCCCTGGGCATCATTCATGGCCGTGCGTCATGCCCGAGCATCGTGGCCAAGTGCATGGGACATGGTCGATGATCATGGCCGAGTGCATCGGTCATGCACGATGCCCATGGCCGAATGCGTTAGCCTTGCACGAGGCACATGGAACCGATCGCTACTTCACCAATCATTTCTCATCCAATTAAATTCATTCTTCTTCCTAAATTTTGTTTGAGTCATCAAATAGCTCCCCCATTTGTTTTCCCACCTCCCAACTTTTCTTTTCTAATTTTCCAATTTTTATTTTATTTTTTAAATACCAAAAATAAAAAAAATATTGCCGAGCTTGAAAATTTTTTTCTGATGCATCCATAATTTAGTTATCATTTTTCTAAGCATCTCTGCAAAAAATCTCATCAAAATTCAATTTCTACATTTTTTTAGAGACGTAGTGCCATCTCAAACATGGTGAATGTCGCCTCCTGCTGGGAGCAAAATTGCTCACAAGGCTCTTTAGGGGGGTAGAGGTGCTCGAAGGCCATGACCGGCCATCGGGCAATTGTTGGGCAATACATGGACCTATGTTATAGGCATAAGATTGAGTCATAACATGGATCAATGATCGATGAAATAGGCCATGGCCGATCAAATTGAGCGCCTCTAAACAAAGATGGATGGACGAATGACCTGTGCATCGCGTGGCTCCCCTCACGCTGGCATTCATGGCCGAGTGCATGGGTGGTTAACAAGCCAAGCGGCCATATAGGATGAATCGGTGATCGAGTTCTTTGGGAATCGATGAATCTAGGAGTCCCTTCGGTAAGAAGAGACTATGCCTCGCGGTATGAATGAATGAGCTACAATGGTGTGATGATCGTTTCACGATCAGGCGAACAATCGAGTCTCGATTTGAGTCAAGATCAAGTCATGACCGAGGCCTTAATGGCCAAGGGGAGGCGAGATTGAGGCAAGATAGGTGCGAAGATTGAAGCCACGATTAGTGACAAGATGACTCGTGCATCGCGTGGCTCCCCTTACGTAGGCATTCATGGTCGAGTGCATGGGTCGTCGACAAGCCAAGCGGCCATATAGGATGAATCGATGATTGAGTTCCTTGGGAATTGATGAATCCACGAGTCCCTTCGGTAAGATGAGACCATGCCTCACGGCATGAATGAATGAGCTACGATGGTGCAATGATCGTCTCACGATCAGGCGAACGATCGAGTTTCGATTTAAGCCGAGATCAAGTCATGACCGAGGCCTTAATGGCCAAGGGGAGGCAATATTGAGGTGAGATAGGGACAGAGATTGAAGCCACGATTAGTGACAAGATCTTGCTATTCTCGCGTCTAGCGGTGCGGATATGGGCTCGTTCGATGAGTCCGTGTGCTCCTCGAGTTCTCATGCTTGGAGAGCTATGGATTAGTCGGCTTGGTTTACTTCCAGTGTACGCGATGGCGTGTGAGAGATGACAAGAATGTGTGTGTTGGCAGGCTCTGTGCTGGTGCATCGAACTGCTTCCCTCACTTTCGATCAATTGTTGCTCCACGAACGAATATTGGATGCAAAATGCGGGTTCCTGTGTTGCATACCTATTGTGATGGAAAGTTGTACCTTTCGTTGTCCCTTCCATCACAACTTCCTTTTGGATGCTTGGCTGGACCAGATAGCAGGGCTTGCGTTCCACAAACATCTTATGTGATTGTTCGGATGGACCGCGAGTGCTTTGCTTGTTTTCTCGGATGCGGAACTTTCTTCATGGGCTAGGGGTCATTGGCCCCTGTGTTCCCAAATCTCTAAGTGTTTATCTCTAAGTGTTTATCACTTTCTTCATGATGGATCATGCTTGGCGGACGTCGTGAAGGAATGCTACCTGGTTGATCCTACCAGTAGTCATATGCTTATCTCAAAGATTAATTCATGCATGTGTTAGTATGAAATAATTCAGACTGTGAAACTGCGAATGGCTCATTAAATCAG
>CM062254.1:15776666-15796666 GCA_031216405.1 Syzygium malaccense
TGGGGCCGGTATCCATTTTTAGTTGCACCCTGGTTCTTCAGCAGTGGCAACCAAAAATGACACTTAAGAAGGGCAAGCTGGATGCAATCCCGGTTTGGGTCAAACTAAGGGACATCCCCTTCTCACTCTGGTCTCCGGCGGGCATTGGGCATATTGCTAGTGCACTTGGTAAACCGCTTTATGTGGATGCACAAACTGAGCAGTTATCTAGAATATCCTATGCCCGAGTTTGCATAGAGATCTCAGCCACTAGTCCTCGATTGGAGCTCGTCAAGTTCAGGTGGGATGGTGAAGTTAACTCGATAAGTGTTGAATATGAATGGAAACCGCTTGTATGCCCTTCTTGCGGAGTCTTTGGCCATAAACCAGGAACTAAGGGCTTTGATTGTGCCCCTCAACAATCTGATACCCGACCTGAGCCTGCCTCTAGGTCCCAAGCAGCAGACGACTGGATGTTGGTCAGGAGGAAAAAAGGTAATGCATCTTCTGGTATGGCCCCAGATCAGCGGCAGCATACCCCAACTCCCAACCTGATTCGGCATGTGGACGTAGAGGATCCTCTGCCTCCTTCTACCATCCCGATTGTCCCTATGCCATCTGGGGTGGACTCGGTTGCTGTTACAGAACTAGTCAGAACCGACTCGATCAACCCAAACAACCTTGAGGCAGGTCCCAGCTCTTCTCTGGCTTGGTGTCTAGCAAGCTCTCAGGTTCAGCAGAAGTTGGTTTCTTCCCCTGCCCCGTGCTCAGTAGGCCCTGGAGTGCCCAAAGCTGCACCTGGCCTTTCCCTGGACACGAACTCAGGAGGGGTGATTCCTCTGGCGCTTGGTTCACATCCCGATCAGAACTAGGACTTGCTTAGGCCTGTTCTGTACCTTGCGGAAGGAACTTCTGAAGTGTCACTCCCCTTGGCTGCCTCTGATCCTTAAGGTCGTGTTCAACAGCAACTCGAGGACTTTGATACAAACTCTCCTACGTCTTCTGCAGGCTCTTCTAGCTCTCATGCAGGGGGAGAAAATAGCGACTTGGAAGAGCAAGTGCAGGGAGAACAGATTATCTCCCCCCCAAATACTCGTTCTCGAACCTTGGCTTCCCAAACTGCGGAGGATTCTCCCAAGGCCTCCTTGGGGCCGATCCCTAGTGCAAGCTGCCTCGGCATGACCCATGATCCGTCCTCCTCTAAGAAGAAAGACAAAAAGAGGAGGGCTAGGAGATCTCGGAGATAGCATCTAGTATCCTTGTAATGTTTTTTGGTGTTTGGAACATAAGGGGACTAGTAGATCCCCTACGACAAGCGGAAATTCGTACCTTTATCAGGGTCAACCGCCTTTCTTGTATCGGCATTATTGAAACCAAAGTTAAAGAATCTCTTTTTGATGGGATCTCGCGGGGATTATGTAGTAATTGGCGTTGGAATGCTAACTACAGTTCTTCTCCCCTTGGTAGGATTTGGTTTGGATGGAACCCGGATGAGCTGGAAACTAACTTCCTCTCCTCTTCCAACCAACTGATCCATGTTCAGCTTAGGCTCCTGAATCTGAATAAACCTTGCCTTCTTATAATTGTATATGGCAAGCACTCTTTTGTCAATTGGCGTCCTTTATGGTCTGACCTTGTTTCTATTTCCTCTTGCGACTTACCATGGGTTGTTGCCGGGGACTTTAATGCAATCAGAGACCCAACTGATAGAGTGGGTAGCACTACTCCTTGGATACCTGCTTTTGATGAGTTTGGGGAGTGTCTAAACCAGGCGGGGTTGGAAGACATTCGTTATGTGGGGTTTAGATACACTTGGACCCATTCTTTTGGTGATAGTCGCAAACTCCGGAAGATCGATAGAGTTCTTGCAAATGATGTTTGGATGCAACAGTTCTCTTACTCGGAAGCTAGTTTCCTCTCTCCTGGGATTTCTGACCATTCTCCCATGGTGTTAAAGATTACTTCACCAGTTAATTCCAAGAAACCTTTCAAGTTTTACAACTTTTGGACTTCTCATCCCTCTTTTTTGGAAATTGTGAAGCAAGCTTGGGCTACACAGATAGTTGGTACACCTATGTATATTATTTGTTGTAAACTGCGAGTGCTTAAACAGAAGTTGAGACAACTTAACAGGAGATTTTTTTCTGACATCTCTACAAGAACTGATCATCTTAGATCTGATCTCTACGCCGTACAAGCGGCCCTTGAGCAACTTCCTTTTGACTAAAGGCTCCGCGATAGAGAAGCGGAACTCACAAAATCTTTTTCTACATTGAGAATGCAGGAGGAATCCTTCTATAGGCAGAAATCCCGTATCCGATGGCTCAAGGAAGGTGATCTAAATACGCATTATTTTCACCACTTTGTAAACAAAAGGTGTGTAACAAATCGAATTCTCTCGATTTCAACTGATGATGGGACTTTAGTTACTGATCCTCAGGTGGTTAAGGATCACATTGTGAATCACTTCCGGGAGATACTTAACGGTGATTCTGCTTCCACTTTGCCCTTTGTTAGCGAGATAGGTTTGTACCTAGGTCGGGTCCTTGATGAGCACCAAAGGAACGTTTTGGCGCTTCCGATCTCAGATGAGGAAATCCGATCCACTCTCTTCTCGCTTGCTAAGGGCAAAGCCCCTGGATCGGACGGGTATAATATTGACTTTTTTAAAGCTAGCTGGGAGATCATTGGACCATCCACTATTGCAACAATGAGAGATTTCTTTGAATCGGGATGCTTGCTTAAAGAGACCAATAATACCATCCTGACTCTAGTCCCGAAATCCCCAAACGCTTCAGCTATGTCGGATTTTCGTCCTATTGCCTGTTGCGATACTCTATATAAGTGTATCTCCAAGATCTTGGCCAGAAGGTTAACGTGTGTCCTTCCAACACTTATTGGCCCTGCCCAAATGGCGTTTGTCAGAGGATGAAGGATCAGTGACAATATCTTGATTGCCCAAGAGCTATTTGCGGACTTCCACCATCGGCCATACCTTGCGAAATGTGCTATTAAAGTGGATTTCCAAAAAGCATATGACACTGTCGATTGGAGCTTCTTAGAAAGGACCTTAATGGCTTTCAACTTTCCTGTCTCCTTTATTAAGATGGTGATGGCTTGTGTTACGACAGCAAAGTTTTCAGTCTCCATTAATGGGGAATTGCATGGCTACTTTGGGAGCTCTAGGGGCATTCGCCAAGGAGACCCTCTATCACCTTACCTTTTTATCCTGGTTATGGAGGTCTTCTCAGGTATTTTGAAGGCTAAAACTGATATGCCGGATTTCCACTGGTTTTGGAGATGCAAAAAGACCCGACTATCACACCTCTTCTTTGCGGATGATGTCCTGCTATTCTCAGAAGGTCACTTGCGGTCAGTCCAACTGATAAATGAATCTCTCCTCTTGTTCTCTGGTTGGTCTGGCCTTCAACCGAATAAGGCGAAAAGCAACATCTTCATTTTGGGAGGGACTCAGGCGCTGCAAGACCAGATTATTCAATGCCTTGGGTTTCAGCAGGGTATTTTGCCATTTAGATATCTTGGAGTGCCAATTATATCAACTAGGCTGCGCAAGGCGGACTGTAAAGCCTTGATTGACTCTATCACGGCTCGTGCCCGTTCCTCGTCCCAACGTTTTCTTTCCTTTGCTGGCCGCCTACAACTGATAAAGTCGGTCTTACATTCCATTCAAGTATACTGGGCCACCACCTTCTCTCTACCCAAATCTGTATTGCATAATATTGAGGCAATATTGCGGCAATTCCTATGGAAAGGTCCTGACCTTAGAGTTGGTGGCGCAAAAGTAGCATGGAAGGCCGTATGCTTACCCAAAGAGGAAGGCAGTCTAGGTATCCGGAGACTTGACGAATACAACAACGCTATGACTCTGAAGCACATTTGGCTTCTTTTCACAGACAAAGAGTCGTTGTGGTGTAAGTGGGTGCATTCTAACTTCTTAAAGAAGGCTAATTTCTAGATTGCCTCGAAACCAACCTTCTGTTCTTGGACTTGGAAGAAAATCCTGGATATGCGCACCTCTGCCCGAACTATGTTCCGGTGGAATATTGGCAATGGAAGATCTGTCTCATTCTGGTTTGACTGCTGGCACAATAGGGGGCCGCTCTACCTACTTTTTAGCGATGTCGAAATCTACCAGACGCGCATTCCTCGGGAGGCTACTGTACGGTCCTTTTATGAAGGATCGTGGCAACCTTCCATTACCCTGGATTCTATTATGGGCTGGAGGGATGCCACTCTGGTTTTTATGGACAGTACGATGGACAACTTCGTCTGGACACCTCATCCTTCGGAACCCTTCTCTGTTAAGCGTGCTTGGAACCACATACGAAGGAAATGGCACCCAACCCCATGGCATTCCTTCATTTGGGATCGACACCTAGCTCCCCGTCATGCCTTTCTCCTTTGGCTAATTTCTCTTAACCGGCTTCCAATGCAGGTATTCCTGTTACATTATCGCAGGATTGACGATGCCTTGTGTGTTTTTTGTGGTACTACTCCAGACTCAATCAACCACCTATTTTTTGATTGTACCTCCACTAGTAGATTAGCCTCTCTTTGGGCGACAAAATGTAATCTTCCCTGGCGTAACCGTCCCTGGCAAGAACATATTTTATGGGCGATGCAGGTATGTAGAGGATCCTCGTTTGCACACCGCATCTCTAGATTTTCCCTTGGAGCTCTTTGTCACATTATTTGGACCAAAAGGAACAATGCAATCTTCAGGAACAAAAGCGTTTTTATCCCTGGCATGCGTAAGCACTTGATCAAAGTTGTCAAGGACAAGGCCATATCTATGGGGAGAGTTGAGGACACATATAGGAACCGCATCCTATAGAGGAAGTGGGACCTGCCTCTCTCTATATTTGGTTAGTGCCGCTCCCAGCTATTCTGGTGCCATCTCCAGAGGATATCCTGATCTCTTAGCATCGGCCTCTCTCTTGTGGCTGGTTAGGTTGCACTTAGTTCTCTTCTCCTTTTTTATTATTGGTTGCCGTCCTACGGCTTGTTGTATAGTTCCTGCTGGACCTGCTTGACCTTGTACGGACATTACTATGTCCTCATATGGTCAGGTGCTGGTCTGAGCTTAAGTTGTACTTGGTGTTTTGAAAAGTTATACATATTCTTACATTACCAAAAAAAAAACAACTGCAAAAGCATACCACCCGCCTGGTTGGTGCTGCTGAAGAGGGCACTCTTCCTCTCGCAAAAGGTTGAGTGTTCGAATCCCGGGCGCCGCAGGGTGACTTAACCGGTGCACGTGTATGGTGGCTAGCATGTGTCGCCCCCAAGGTTTACCTCCCGACTGTCGGCCGTGCGGGGATTCCCTGGGTTATAAAAAAAAAAAACAACTGCAAAAGCATTCTTACCCAAAAAAAACAACTGCAAAAGCACTTGTTCTTTGGTAGCCTTCTTAGGCTTGTTGTATAGTTCTTGCCGCTCCATTCTTGACCAAGTTTGGACATTCTTATGTCCATCTGGGGTCAGGAGTTGGTCTTGGCTTAGGTTGTATATGGTGTGTTGAAAAGTAATACATTTTACCTTACCAAAAAAAAAACAACTGCAAAAGCACTTTTCATTTTCACCAAATTCGCGGGTACTGTTCACTCGGGCAGAATGTTCTCACCTGAGCTTCTCGCGGGTACTGTTCATCCGGCGGTTTTCTGTTGATTCCGGCTGATTCTGGCGGCCATTTGGGCTGTTTTTTGGAGGCTAAGCCCCTTGAACGCTCCTCTATCACCTCTCCAAAGGGCTCCTCTCCTCGTTCAGCACAGAGGCTAGGCTTCCAAATCTGAACGTTTCTTATTTCGGCTTCAGCGACTGAACTGAGGCTTCGGTTCTGGATCCGATGGTTCCCGGTGGTTCCCGACGACCATTCCAGCTCATTTTTGGAGGCAAGGCTCCTTGGACTCTCCTCTTTCACCCCTCCAAAGGACTCTGCTCGCTGTGAAGTGTAGTGGCTGGGATTTCAGATCTGATCGTCACTTGGTTCGGCTTCCCCTTCCGAGAAACTCGTTTGATTGGAGAGGCTACTGCTGGGTTGGGTTTCTGGAGTCTTTTATCCCCTCATAGAGGTATCTTTTCTTTGTTTCCCTCCTGCTGTGGTGGGGTAGATGATCGTGAATAGTGGTCGCATTTACTGGGGGGACCTACTGATGCGTATTCTGTTCTGGGGTGTTGGTGCTGGTGGTTGACTGGTTGGTGGTAGTAGAGTGTTTGGAGGAGGCTATAATGACTGATCATTCCCCTATTGTTGAGGCTGATCCACCCCCTGTTGCTGAGACCCATCAGACGGACAATGTGTCTGTTGCTAAAACTAGAGCAGCAAAACCTAAAGGAAAATCCACCACTGTATTGCTTGATGCTGAACGTCCCTTTGGTCTTAGACCTATCCTCAAGGGTAACTCTAGCCGTAGCCGGAGTAGGGGTCGACCGACGGATAGGAGCCGTTCTCGTAGAAGAACACGCAATGCTGGTAATGCAATGCACCCTGAACCTAGCGCCAATCCTGTAAGGAAAACAATTGTGGAGGGACAGACATCTACTCGCCCTTAAGGCCCTAGAACGTGGGCAAATGTTGCTAAGGTGCTGACTAAAGGTTATGACTTAGCCTTTGTTCCCCCTATAGAGGAGAATGGTGAAATTATTGTGGATATTACCCTAGAAGTTGCTGCTGTAGAGAATCCCTTATGGCTGGAATGTATTGTTGGACACTACATTGGGAAGAAAATCCCCTTTAGATTAACTGAGGAAGCCTTCAAAAAAACTTGGGGAGAGCAAGTAGTGGATGTTAAACTACATGAGAATGGGTTCTATTTCTTTCGTGTCCCGAATGCTGATCAATGCCGAAGGATACTTGATATGGGCCCTGTATCTATATTCAGCAGTACAATGGTACTTCAACAATGGCACCCAAAGCTGAAACTCAAGAGGGGGGCTATGGATGCTCTTCCGGTTTGGGTTAAACTGAGAGATATCCCTTTTTCCCTATGGTCCCCAGCTGGTATTGGTAGGATTGCCAGTGCCATTGGAAAACCACTTTATGTGGACACTCAAACGGAACAAATGACTAGAATTTACTATGCGCGAGTTTGTGTCGAAATTAAAGCCATTAAACCCCGGATGGAAACTGTGAAATGCAGATGGGACGGTGAGGTGAATCTGATCCATGTTGAATATGAATGGAAACCATTGGCATGTCCTTCTTGTGGCTTATTTGGGCATAAAACTGGCTCAAGTGGATTTGCTTGTGCTCCTGGACATACTGAAGATAGAACCGAGAATAATCTTCGCCCTCAAGCTAATGTGAGAGCTAAGGATACCCCTCAATCTCAAGGAGCTGAGGAATGGATACAAGTCAGTAGGAAAAGAGGTGTACTCCCATCGAGCAAGGTTGCAAATCATACCCATCCTGCAACAGTCCCGCTGCTGGATCTGACTACAGGGGAGGCAGAAACTTTGCCTCCTGTCCTGAACCCCAATGCTGAACTTGATCCGGTAAATCCTAACCTGAATCTTTCCAAGGAATTTAAGGCAGGACCGAGTCACTCCCCTGTCCTCTGTCCTCCAGGATGTCTTGACCAGTAAATTAAAGACCTTGCAACAAACTCTTAGTCACCTTCTGAAGATTCTTCTGCTTCTCACGTTGGGGCTAAGGATAGTGAACCGGAAGACTTAGTGGTGGATGATCCTGCTGTTTTATCCCCCCCAACACCCGATCACGAACTCAGGTGTCTAATACAACAGAGGATACCTCAAAAGCTCCTATGGGGGCTGCTCCTAGCTCGATGTGTCCTATTATGATTCCTAGCCCAGCCACCTCGAAGAAATCTAAGAGGAGGAGGCCAAGGAAATCTCCGAGATAAACTTTCCTTTGTTTGATGTTTTTTGGTATATGGAATATTATGGGACTAGTAGCTCCCCTTAGACAAGTTGAAAACCGTTCCTTTATTAGGAATCACCGCCTATCCTATCTTGGCATTGTTGAAACGAAAGCTAAAGCCTCTCTTTTTGTTGGTATCTCTCGGGAGCTTTGTGGTAATTGGCGGTGGCTCTCTAACTATGACTCCTCCCCCTTGGTAGAATTTGGTTCGGGTGGAACCCGGATGAGATGGAAACCACTGTCTTGTCTTCTTCTGACCAGCTGATTCATGTTCAGCTCAGGCTATTGAATTTGGATAAAATTTGTCTCTTTACAGTTGTTTATGGTGAACATTCCTTTGTGAAACGGCGTTCTCTTTGGGCTAATCTTTTGCGGTTTTCCTCATGTAACCTACCTTGGATTGTTGCTGGAGATTTTAATGCCATCAAAGATCCGGATGATAGAATAGGTAGTACAACTCCCTGGATCCCGGCTTTTGATGAATTTGGGGATTGTCTAAACCAGGCGGGACTTGAAGATATTCGATACGTGGGTTATAGATATACATGGTCGTATTCTTCAGGCGAGAATCGAAAACTTCGCAAGATTGATCGAGTGCTCTCTAATGACAGCTGGACTCAGCAGTTTTCCTATTCGGAAGCCACCTTTCTTCCTCCTGGGATATTTGACCACTCTCCTATGGTGCTAAAAATTCTCTTGCCTCATAACTCCAAGAAGCCCTTTAAGTTTTTCAACTTCTGGACTTCGCACCCCAAATTCTTGGAACTAGTTGAGCAAGCTTGGGGTACTCAGATAGTGGGCACTCCTATATTTATTGTTTGCTGCAAACTGAGGGCACTTAAAGCAAAGTTGAAATAGCTGAATAGGAGCTCCTTTTCTAACATTTCCTTGAGGACCGAACAAGCTAGATCAGAACTTTTTGCTGTTCAATCAGCCCTTGAGCACTATCCTTATGACCAGAGCCTACAGGAGAGAGAAATGGAGCTAACACGATCTTTCTCTTCCCTAAGACTACTAGAGGAATCCTTTTTCCGACAGAAGTCCCGCATTCGATGGCTCAAGAAAGGGGATTTGAATACTAAATTTTTTCATCACTTTGTCAACAAAAGGCGCTTACAAAATCGAATCCTCTCGGTTTCAACAGAGGATGGGCTTCTGGTAACTGATCCACTGGCGGTCAGGTATCATGTTGTTGGTCACTTCCAGGGAATTCTCAATGGTGCTAGTACTTCTAACCAGGCCTCTGTTAGGGAGATACGAGAGTTTCTTGGCTGGGTACTAGATGAGAATCAGAGGAATCTATTGGCACAACCGGTCTTGGATGAGGAAATACAGTCTACCCTCTTCTCGCTAGCTAAAGGCAAAGCCCTCGGGCCAGATGGTTATAATGTTGATTTTTTCAAAACTACTTAGGAGATCACTGGACCCTCCATCCTGATGGCGGTAAGAGACTTCTTTCAGACAGGATGCATGCTAAAAGAGATCAACAGCACTATTTTAACTTTAGTGCCGAAATCCCCCAATGCTTCAACCATGTCTGATTTCTGTCCGTTGCTTGCTGTAATACCTTATACAAATGTATCTCTAAAATCTTGGCCAGACGGTTAGCTCGTGTTCTACCAACCCTGATTGGCCCGGCCCAAACGGCGTTCGTCAAAGGACGCAGAATTAGCAATAACATCATGCTTGCTCAAGAGTTATTCGCTGATTTCCACCATCAGGCATACCTTCCTAAGTGTGCCATTAAAGTGGACTTTCAAAAACCTTACGATACTGTTGATTGGAACTTCATTGAAAAGGTCTTAATGGCTTTCAACTGCCCGGCCTCCTTTGTCAAGCTGGTTATGGCATGTGTTTCGACTGCCAAATTCTCTGTTTCTATCAACGGCGAATTACATGGATATTTTGGTAGCACTCGTGGCATTCGTCAAGGAGACCCATTATCGCCGTATCTTTTTATACTGGTTATGGAAGTCTTTTATGGTATTCTTAAGGCTAAAATAGAGATTCCAGAGTTTCACCGGTATTGGCGATGTAAATACACCCGTCTTTCGCATCTCTTCTTTGCGGATGATGTTCTTCTATTTTCCGAAGCTCACTTGAGATCAGTTGAACTAATCAAGGAAGCTCTCTTTACGTTCACTGAGTGGTCTGGTTTAAAACCAAACACCACCAAAAGTAATATCTTTCTCTCAGGAGGGACCCCGGATTTGCATGACCAGATACTCCGATGCCTCAGATTTCAACAAGGTACTCTCCCTTTTCGGTACTTAGGCGTGCCCATTATATCCTCTAAGTTGCGTAAAGAGAACTGTAAAGATTTGATCGATGCCATCACTGCTCGAGCTCGCTCCTGGACCCAACGGTTTTTGTCATTTGCTGGTAGGCTGCAGCTTATCAAATCGGTCTTGCATTCCATCCAGGTTTATTGGGCCACTATCTTCTCTCTTCCGAAAGCTGTATTATATAGAATTGAGGCTATCTTGCATCAATTTCTATGGAAAGGTCCTGATCTTGGCATAGGTGGAGCGAGGGTAACATGGAATACTGTTTGCTTACCCAAGGACGAAGGAGGACTAGGTATACGGCGGCTTGTTGAGTACAACAATGCGATGATTATTAAGCACATATGGCTTCTTTTCTCTGACAAAGAATCCTTATGGTGTAAGTGGATACACTCTACTTTTTTAAAAAAGGCCAACTTTTGGGTTGTCTCTAAACCTACCTTTTATTCTTGGACTTGGAAGAAAATCCTTGACATGTGGGTTTCTGCTCAAACTATGTTCCGGTGGAAAATTGGTCATGGGCATTATGTTTCTTTTTGGTTTGATTCTTGGCACAATAGAGGCCCTCTATACCTTCTTTTCAGTGATGTGGACATCTATCATTCGCGTATTCCACGGGATATCTCGGTTAGGAAATTTTATGAGGGTACCTGGCAACCTTCGAACACTCTCAGCACTATACTGAGCTGGTCGGATACTCCCCTTACTTTTTCGAAAAATTTGCAGGATTCCCTTTGCTGGATCCCTCATCCATCTAAAACTTTCTCAGTTGCTCTTGCATGGAATCATATCCGAAGGAAAGGACGGCCAGTTCCTTGGCACTCGTTCATTTGGGATCAGAATATTGCTCCTCGCCATGCTTTTCTATTATGGTTAGTTTCCTTTAATCGATTACCTACCCAGGTCTTCCTCATACATAATCACAGGATTGTCAATGCTCTATGTGCCTTTTGTGGATCCAGACCAGATTCTATCAACCACCTATTCTTTGAATGCACTTCTACCATTAGACTGGCTTCAATGTGGGCAACAAAATGCAGCTTACCTTGGCGCAACCGTCCCTGGCAAGATCATATTAATTGGGCGATGAAAGTGTGCGGTGGACCCTCATTTACTCACCGAATATCTAGATTTTCCTTGGGTGCTTTATGTCATATCATTTGGACCGAAAGGAACAATGCTATATTCAGACATAAGAGCGTATACATCCCGGGCATGCGCAAGCATCTTATCAAAGTTGTCAAAGATAAAGCCATTTCCATGGGAGGTGTTGAGGATACTTATAGGAACCGTCTTTTACAAAGAAAATGGGATCTTCCGTTTACAATCTTTATAGTGAACAGGAGTAGCTCTTAAGTCATTCCTTTGGTCCTGTGGTGGGTCTGTTTTCCCGTCCGCTTTTTGTGCTGCTCTCGGCTGTGTCCGGTGAGTGTTGACGCTGTTCCTTCGGTGCCTTAGGTCTTTTGCCTCTAATCTTCGGATTGGTTGGTTGACCTTGTCTGTAGTTCTCCTTTTTCTTTTCCTTTTAGCCAGTCTTTGGCTTCTTGTATAGTTCCTGCTGAACTTCTCTTGACCTTGTGTGGACATTGCTATGTCCTAATAGGGTCAGAAACTGGTTTGGGCTATAGGTTGTATTTGGTGTTTTGGAAAGTTATATACATACTTACTTTACCAAAAAAAAAAAACAACTGCAAAAGCATATACTTTTCATTTCTCACCATCTCGGGTTACTATTCACGCGAGCAAAATGCTCTCCCTTCTGGTGCTCTCGCGGGTACTGTTCACTCGCCAGACTTCCTCCGATTCCGGCTGACTCTGGCGGCCATTGGAGCTGATTCTTGGAGGCAAGGCCCTCTGAACCATCCTCTCTCTCCCCTCCAATGGAATCCCCTTTTTATTTTGTGTTGAGGGCGGACCAACAGATTTGGCTGGTCTTCGTGCGCCTCCTTCCGACTGGTGCGTTCGCGGGCACTGTTCACCCGCCCGACTTCCTCTGATTCCGGCTGACTCCGGCGGCCGTTGGAGCTGATTCTTGGAGGCAAGGCCCTCTGAACCCTCCTCTCTCTCCCCTCCAACGGAACCCCCTTTTTATTTAGTGTTGAGGGTGAACCAACAGATCTGGCTGGTCTTCGTGTGCCTCCTTCCAACTTGAACCCAACCCCGCTGAATCCTGTTCTGCTGGCTGTTCCCTTGAAGGACGCTCACTCCCCTGAAGGTATCCTCCTTGCAATATCCTTTCTCTTGTGCTGGGGCTGGATTTGGTAGTCCGGTGGACGTATTAATTCCGGTTGCTGCTGATGTTCTATTGCCTTTCCCCGACTTGGTTGTGCTGAGGGAGTTGGTTGACTGGTTGGTGGCTTGTGGAATTGATTTACTAGACTTTTAATGCGACCCCATGGAGTTGGAATCTAGGAACCCTCCGCCTGGACACTCCCCTGTTGCTGATCCTCTGGCCATAGATGGAAATGCTGTAACTTCTATGATAGCAAAGGCCAAAGACAAATCTACAGCCTTTTCTCATAAGAACAACCCATCCCCTAGACCCAGGATCAAGCTGAAAGGGAATGCTAGTCGTAGCCGTAGTAGGGGCCGTTCAAAATATAGAAGCAGCTCCCTTAGGCATGCTCACATTGCTGGTCCTTCTAATGGTGCTGAACTCAGGACTAATTCTGATGGCATTACCAACTTGAGGAACCAGAATCCTGGTAATCAAAATACCTCTGCACCTGCAACTAGATCTTGAGCTAATGTTGCGAAGGTGATGATAAAAGGATACAACCTTGCTTTTGTTCCACCCTTGGTGGAGAATGGTGAAGTCATAGTAGACATCACGCCGGAGACAGTGGCTGATCAGAACCCTCGATGGCTGGAATGTATAGTTGGTCACTATATTGGGAAGAAAATCCCTTTCAAGCTCACTGAGGAAGCTATAAAGAAATCCTGGGGAGATCAAGTTGCAGATATAAAATTACATGAGAATGGCTTTTACTTCTTCCGTGTTCCGAATGATGAGTTTCACAGGAAGATAATTGATATGGGGCCTATCTCCATCTTTAGTAGCACTTTGATGCTACAACAATGGCATCCCAAAATGAAGCTCAAAAAGGGGAAGCTAGACTCCCTTCCGATCTGGGTTAGGTTAAGGGATATCCCTTTCTCCCTTTGGTCCCCGGCGGGTATTGGCCGTATAGCAAGTGCCATTGGAAAACCACTCTATGTGGATGTCCAAACTGAACAGATGACTAGGATCTCATACGCACGTGTTTGTATTGAGATGAAAGCTACAGATCCTAGAGTAGAAACTGTCAAGTTCCGATGGGATGGGGAGGTGAACCTAATCAGTACTGAATATGAATGGAAACCCCTGGCATGCTCGGCATGTGGCATTTTTGGCCACAAGTTGGGATCCAATGGATATGAATGTGCTACTACACATCCTATACACCGGGAGGACACCATTCCGCAACCTCCAGGAGCAGATGGATGGACACAGGTCAGCCACAAAAGAGGCAATGCTGCATTTGTTAAGCCCCCAAACCAGCCTCTATCTATACCAGAACTTCAACTGGATTCAAACCTGGAGGAAGTCGTACACCGACCTCCTGCGTCGAACCTCGTTGCTGATCCTATCCTGATGGGGTTCTGATCTATCTCAGCCCAATGAAACAAACACTAGACCAAGCCCCCCTGCTCTGTGTCCTATAGGTTTGCTGGATCAGCAGGATGTGGACTCCTCTCATAACTCCCAAACACAGACAGAGAGCTCCTCCGACTCTTGTTTAGTAGTGGACAAATCTAGTGTTCCAGACGATTTGGTGGAGGTAGAACATGCTGGCGTCTCCCCCCCAACACCCGGTCTCGAACCATGGCATCCAGCGCCACAGAAGAGGTTACAAAACCTTCCCCTGGTTCAACGACTATCTCATCTCATCCTGCTAAGGTACCTGGTCCCTCCTCCTCGAGGAAAAAATCAAAGAGGAGGAGGCCAAGGATTTCTCAGAGGTAACTCTACCTGCCTTTTATGATGTTTTTTGGTATATGGAATATAAGAGGACTAGTAGACCCCCTTAGACAAGCAGAAATTCGTTCCTTCATCAGGACTAATCGCCTCTCTTGCATTGGCATTGTTGAAACTAAAGTCAAAGTCTCCCATTTTGCTGATATCTCTGGGAGCTTATATGAAAATTGACGGTGGACTTCCAACTATGATTTCTCCCCCTTGGAAGAATATGGCTCGGATGGGACCCAAATGAGATCGAGATGAGCCTTATCTCCTCCACTGGCCAAATGATACATTCACAGCTAAAACTTCTGAATATGCATAAATCTTGCCTTCTCACTATTGTTTATGGCGAACATACCTTTATGCTCCGGCGTACACTATGGGCTGATCTCATTCGGCTCTCTTCTTGTGACTTGCCATGGATTGTGGCTGGTGATTTTAATGCCATCCGAGACCCACATGATAGAGTGGGTAGTTCGACCCCATGGATACCGGTTTTTGAAGAACTTGGGGATTGCCTCAACTAGGCGAGACTGGAAGACCTCCGGTATGTAGGCCATAGATTCACATGGTCTCATTCCTCGGGTGACAATCGGAAACTCCGTAAGATTGATCGGGTTCTCATTAACAACTTATGGAACCAGTACTTCTCCTACTCGAAAGCTTCCTTCCTTGCACCAGGTATCTCTGATCACTCCCCCATGGTGATTAAAATTCTTTCGCCTTACAGCTCTAAGAAACCTTTCAAGTTTTTCAACTTCTGGACTTCTCATCCTAATTTCTCGGAACTAGTAGCCCAAGCTTGGGAAACTAGAGTTGCGGGCTACCCTATGTTCCAGATCTGTTGCAAACTTAGATTGCTTAAAGAGAAACTGAAACACCTGAACAGGAGTTCCTTCTCAGCTATTTCCACTAGAACGGAACAAGCCAGAGCTGACCTTTATGCAGTTCAGGAAGCTTTGGAACTTCATCCCTTTGATCAGAGACTGCTCGAAAATGAATTGGAGCTCTCAAGATCATTCTCTACTCTGAGACTCCAAGAAGAATCCTTCTTCAGACAGAAATCCAGGATTAGATGGCTTAAGGAAGGGGATCAGAATACAAAATCCTTTCACCATTTTGTCAACAAACTTCGCTCACAGAATCGCATTCTCTTAGTGTCCACAGAGGATGGAGTTCTTTTAACTGAACCACTAGCGATCAGGAACCACATCGTTTGCCACTTCCAGACGCTACTCAATGGCAATTCTACTTCAGTTCAGCCATCTACAAATGAGATAGGTGATCTCATTGGCCGGGTTCTAGATGATAATCAAAGGTATTTCCTTGAGCAACCGGTTTCTGATGATGAAATCAAGACTACTCTATTTTTGCTGGCTAGAGGCAAAGCCCCTGGGCCGGATGGATATAATGTGGATTTCTTCAAAGCTTCTTGGGGGATCATTGGGCCCTCCATTCTTATGGCGGTAAGAGACTTCTTTGAGTCTGGATGCATGCTTAAGCAGTTAAATAATACCATCGTCACCCTCATGCCGAAGTCCCCTAATGCCTCGACCATGACTGACTTTCGCCCTATTGCATGTTGCAATACCCTTTATAAATGTATCTCAAAAATTTTGGCTAGGCGCATTGCACATGTTCTACCTTCCCTGATTAGCCCTTTTCAAACGGCTTTTGTTCGAGGATGCAGAATTAGTGACAACATCATGCTTGCACAAGAGATGTTTATGGACTTCCACCACGAGGCCTATCTTCCCAAATGTGCCATCAAAGTGGATTTCCAGAAGGCTTTTGACACAGTAGACTGGAAGTTTATTGAGAAGACACTTTTGGCCTTCAAATTTCCGGTCTCCTTCATCATGATGATCATGGCTTGCGTGTCTTCAGCCAAATTCTCGGTATCAATTAACGGTGAACTACATGGGTTCTTCGCTAGTAGCCGTGGAATACGTCAAGGTGACCCGTTATCGCCATATCTTTTCATACTAGTTATGGAAGTACTCTTTGGCATCCTAAAGTCAAAGACTATGTCCCCAGAATTCCACTGGTTTTGGCGTTGCAAAAAAACCAGGTTATCTCATCTATTCTTTGTGGATGATGTGCTGCTCTTTTCTGAAGCTCACTTGAACTCGATAGAGATAATCAAGGAATCTCTACAGCTATTTTCCAACTGGTCTGGCCTCAGACCTAATAGCAGGAAAAGCAATATATTCCTCTCTGGAGGGACCCAGGAGCTACATAGACAGCTACTTCAATGCCTTGGCTTTCAACAAGGTACACTCCCCTTTCGCTATATAGGTGTGCCTATCATCTTGACTAGAATGCGCAAAGAGGACTGCAAGATATTAGTTGATGCTATAACGGCTCGAGCCCGTTCCTAGACCCAACGTTTCCTGTCCTTTGCTGGGAGATTGCAACTCATCAAATCGGTCCTATACTCTATCCAAGTGTACTGGGCCACCATCTTCTCTCTGCCGAAATCTGTTCTGAATAGAATTGAGGCTATCTTGCGACAATTTCTTTGGAAAGGTCCTGACCTTGGCACGGGAGGAGCTAAGGTAGTGTGGAATACTGTATGCTTACCCAAAGAAGAAGGCGGCCTTGGGATCAAGCGAATCGCAGATTATAATAGAGCTTTGACTCTTAAGCACATATGGATCCTCTTTACCGATAAGGAATCCTTGTGGTGCAAATGGATCCATTCAACCTTCTTAAAATCAAACTTTTGGGTTGTTTCCAAACCAACTTTCTGTTCTTGGACTTGGAAGAAGATTCTGGACTTGCGTGCTGCTGCCCACTCTCTTTTTCGCTGGAAGATTGGTAATGGACACTCGGTTTCTCTCTGATTTGATTGGTGGCACAACAAAGGCCCTCTTTTCCTTATTTTCAATAATGTTGACATATACCAGTCGCGGATCCCCAGGGATACCACAGTTCGAGAGTTTTATGCTTGTAGTTGGCAATCCTCAAACACACTCAACACAATCCTCAGTTGGGCGGACCCACCACCTAACTTTGAGGATAATACTTCAGATAAACTGATTTGGACTCCACAACCTTCTGATTCCTTCTCGGTGGCGACTGCATGGAATCACATCAGAAGGAAAGGGCACATTGCCCCTTGGCACTCTTGGGAACGCCATATTGCTCCCCAGCACGCTTTTCTCTTATGGCTAGTTACCCTCAACCGTCTGCCTTCCCAGACCATCCTCCTACAAAACCACAGAATTGACACTGCATTATGTGCCTTCTGCGGCTCCAGACCGAATTCAGCTAATCACCTCTTTTTTTAGTGTTCTTCTACTAGCAGGCTGGCTTCCTTCTGGGCTACTAAATGCAGCCTCCCATGGCGCAACCGACCTTGGCAAGAACACATTCTGTGGACTATGAAAGTCTGCGGCGGACCCTTCTTTGCACACTGCCTTTCTCGTTTCTCCTTTGGTGCTTTAGTTCATATAATATGGACCGAAAGGAACAACGCCATCTTCAGGAACAAAAGCATCTACATCCCTGGTATGCGTAAACATCTTATCAAGGTTGTGAAGGATAAAGCTGGTTCCATGGGGGGAGTACAAGATACTCCCACGAATCGCAAATTTCAAATGAAGTGGGGACTCCCACCCTCCATCTTCGATGTAAACCGAATGTCCTCTTAATTCGGTCTCCCTGTTCTTTTTACTTTAGTTAGCCTATCTAGCTTGTTGTATAGCTCCTGCCGTTCCTTTCTTGACCATGTTTGGACATCTCTATGTCCTTATGGGGTCAGGAGTGGGTATTGGCTTAGGTTGTATATGGTGTGTTTGGAAAGTAATACAAATTTTTCCCTTACCAAAAAAAAAACAACTGCAAAAGCATATCCCGGGTATGAGTAAGCATCTTATCAAAGTGGTGAAGGACAAAGCCATATCCTTCGGGAGAATTGTCGACACACATAGAAACCGGAAACTACAAAGGAACTGGGGATTTCCTCCTTCAATCTTTGAAGCGATCGGATAACCTTGTAATTTCGGTGTAATAGTTCTGTTTGTTTTGGGTGGCCTCCTGTTGGCTAGTTGTATAGTTCTCCCTGAGTCATCCTTGACCCCATTCGGACATCCCTATGTCTTAGTCGGTTCGAGGTTGTCTTTGGTGTTCTTTTGTATATGGTGTTTGGAAAGTTATACATATTCTTACCTTTACCCAAAAAAAAAAAACAACGGCAAAAACATTTGCCAAGGATGTTTTCATTAATCAAGAACGAAAGTTGGGGGCTCGAAGACGATCAGATACCGTCCTAGTCTCAACCATAAACGATGCCGACTAGGGATCGGCGGATGTTGCTTTTAGGACTCCGCCGGCACCTTATGAGAAATCAAAGTTTTTGGGTTCCGGGGGGAGTATGATCGCAAGGCTGAAACTTAAAGGAATTGAGGGAAGGGCACCACCAGGATTGGAGCCTGTGGCTTAATTTGACAAAACACGGGGAAACTTACCAGGTCCAGACATAGTAAGGATTGATAAACTGAGAGCTCCTTCTTGATTCTATGGGTAGTGATGCATGGCCGTTCTTAGTTGGTGGAGCGATTTGTCTGGTTAATTCCGATAACGAACGAGACCTCAGCCTGCTAACTAGCTATGTGGATGTACATCTCCACGGCCAGCTTCTTAGAGGGACTATGGCCGGTTAGGCCAAGGAAGTTTGAGGTAATAATAGGTCTGTGATGCCCTTAGATGTTCTGGGCCACACGTGTGCTACACTGATGTATTCAACGAGTCTATAGCCTTGGCCGACAGGCCTGGGTAATCTTTGAAATTTCATCATGATGGGGATAGATCATTGCAATTGTTGGTCTTCAACGAGGAATTCCTAGTAAGCGCGAGTCATCAGCTCGCGTTGACTACGTCCCTACCCTTTGTACACACCGTCCGTCGCTCCTACCGATTGAATGGTCTGGTGAAGTGTTCGGATCGCGGCGAAGTGGGCGGTTCGCCGCCGATGACGTCGAAAGAAGTCCACTGAACCTTATCATTTAGAGGAAGGAGAAGTCGTAACAAGGTTTCCGTAGGTGAACCTGCGGAAGGATCATTGTCGAATCCTGCCTAGCAGAATGACCAGAGAACCAGTAACAAACTCAATGGGGATGGTGGGCCTCGCCCAACATCTATGTACGCTTGGATGGCACGGGTGCCTACGGGCGGTCGGGCTTTTCACGACGGCACAATGAACCCCGGTGCGGATTGCGCCAAGGAACTTTAACAAGAGAGCGATGCTCCCGCCGCCCCAGACATGGTGCGTGTGCGGGATGCCATGCAATCTCCTATTATTCATAACGACTCTCGGCAACGGATATCTCGGCTCTCGCATCGATGAAGAACGTAGCGAACTGCGATACTTGGTGTGAATTGCAGAATCTCGTGAACCATCGAGTCTTTGAATGCAAGTTGCGCCCAAAGCTGCTTTAGTGGTTGAGGGCACGTTTGCCTCGATGTCATACATGGCGTTGCCCCTAACCTCTCGCCTTGAATTAGGCGGGCGGGACTTGGGTGCGTATGTTCGCCTCCCGAGATGACCTTATCCCGGTTGGCCCAAAATTGAGCGTTGGAGCGATTAGCACCACGACATTCGGTGGTTGATGAGACCCTAATGATCAATGTCGTGCGTGTCGCTCATGCACATGCTCCACGAATCTACCTTTCACCAACGCGACCTCAGGTCAAGCGAGGCTACCCGCTGAGTTTAAGCATATTAATAAGTGGAGGAAAAGAAACTAACAAGGATTCCCCTAGTAACGGCGAGCGAACCGGGAAGAGCCCAGCATGAGAATCGAGCGCCCTCGGCGTTCGAATTGTGGTC
>CM062254.1:15801666-15811666 GCA_031216405.1 Syzygium malaccense
GTCGTGCCCGTGCATCATTCGTGGCCGTGCATCGTGCCCAAGCATCGTGCCATGCATCGTTCATGGCCGAGCGTCGTGTCCATGCGTAGTGTCAGTGCATCGTGCCCGTGTGCATCGTTCGTGGCCGTGCGTCGTGCCCATGTGCATGGTACCCGTGCCTTGTTCGTGGCCGAGCTTATTGCCCGTGTGCATCGTTTGTGGCCGTGCCTCATGCCGTGCATCGTTCGCGGCCGAGCTTTGTGCCCGTGCATCGTGTCCGTGCATCGTTCGTGCCCGTGCATCGTGCCCGTGCATGGTTCGTGGCCGTGCGTCGTGCCCCTGTACATGGTGCCCGTTCCTCATTCGTGACTGAGCATATTGCCCGTGTGCATCGTTGGTGGTCGTGCCTCGTTCCGGGCATCGTTCGTGGGCGTACGTCGTGGCCGTGCGTCGTGCCCATGCATCATTCGTGGCCGTGCGTCGTGCCCGTGCATCGTGTTCGTGCTTCATTCATGGCCGTGCTCGTGCCCGTGCTTTATTCGTGGCCGTGCTCGTGCTCGTGCCCGTGCATCGTTCATGGCCGAGCATCGTGCCCGTACATCGTTCATGGCCGAGCGTCGTGCCCGTGCGTCGTTCGCGACCGTGCATCGTGCCGTGCATCGTTCATGGCAAAGCGTCGTGTCCGTTCGTCGTGGCTGTGCATGATTCGTGGCCGTGCATTGTTCATGGCCGTGCGTCGTTCCCGTGCATTGTTCGGGGCCAAGCGTCGTGCTCGTGCATCATGCCGTGCATCATTCATGGCCTTGCGTCGTGACCGTGCATCATTCATGGCCGTGCCTCGTGCCCGTGCATCGTTCATGGCCGAGCGTCATGGCTGTGCGTCGTGCCCGTGCATTGTTCATGGCCGTGCATCGTGCCCGTGCATCGTGTCGTGCATCGTTCATGGTCGAGCATCGTGCCCCGTGCATTGTGCCGTGCATCGTTCATGGTCGAGCGTCGTGACCGTGCATCATTCGTGGCCGTGCCTCATGCCGTACATCATTCGTGGCCGAGCTTTGTGTCCATGCATCGTGTCCGTGCATCGTGCCCGTGCATCGTGCTCGTGCATGGTATGTGGCCGTGCATCGTGCCCATATAGATGGTGCCCTTTCCTCGTTTGTGGCCGAGCATATTGCCCGTGTACATCGTTTGTGGTCGTGCCTCATGCCGGGCATCGTTCATGGCCGTGCGTCGTGCCTGAGCATCGTGGACGAGTGCATAGGACGTGGCCGATGATCGTGGCCGAGTGCATCGGTCCTGGCCGAGCCTCGTGGCCGAGTGCATCGATCATGCACGAGGCTCATGGCCGAGTGCGTTGGCCTTGCACGAGGCACATGGAACTGATCGCTATTTCACCGATCATTTCTCATCCAATTGAATCCATTCTTCTTCCTAAATTTTGTTTGAGTCATCAAATAGCTCCCCCATTTGTTTTCCCACCTCTGAACTTTTTTTTTCTAATTTTCCAATTTTTTATTATTTTTTAAATACCAAAAATAAAAAAAAAATATTTCCGAGCTTCAAAATTTTTTTCTGATGCATCCATAATTTAATTCACATTTTTCTAAGCATCTCGGCAAAAAATCTCATCAAAATTCAATTTCTACATTTTTTTAGAGAAGTGGTGCCATCTCAAATATGGTGAATCTCTCCTCCTGCTGGGAGCAAAATTGCTCATAAGGCTCTTTAGGGGGGTAGAGGTGCTCGAAGGCCATGACCGGCCTTCGAACAATTGTTGGGCAATGCATAGACCTATGTTATAGGCACAAGATTGAGTCATAACATTGATCAATGATCGATGAAATAGGCCATGGCCGATCAAATTGAGCACCTTTAAACAAAGATGGATGGACGGATGACCTGTGCATCGCGTGGTTCCCCTCACGCAGGCATTCATGGCCGAGTGCATGGGTCGTTGACAAGCCAAGCGGCCATATAGGATGAATCGATGATCGAGTTCTTTGGGAATCGATGAATCCAGGAGTCCCTTCGGTAAGATGAGACCATGCCTCGCGGTATGAATGAATGAGCTACGATGGTGCGATGATCGTTTCACGATCAGGCAAACGATCGAGTCTCGATTTGAGCCAAGATCAAGTCATGACCGAGGCCTTAATGGCCAAGGGGAGGCGAGATTGAGGCGAGATAGGGACGGAGATTGAAGCCAAGATTAGTGACAAGATGACTCGTGCATCGCGTAGCTCCCCTCACGCAGGCATTCATGGCCGAGTGCATGGGTCGTCGACAAGCCAAGCGGCCATATAGGATGAATCGATGATCGAGTTCCTTGGGAATTGATGAATCCACGAGTCCCTTCGGTAAGATGAGACCATGCCCCGCGGCATGAATGAATGAGCTACGATGGTGCAATGATCGTCTCACGATCAGGCGAACGATCGAGTTTCGATTTGAGCCGAGATCAAGCCATGACCGAGGCCTTAATGGCCAAGGGGAGGCGAGATTGAGGTGAGATAGGGACGGAGATTGAAACCACAATTAGTGACAAGATCTTGCTATTCTCGCGTCTAGCGGTGCGGATGTGGCCTCGTTCAATGAGTCCGTGTGCTCCTCGAGCTCTCATGCTTGGAGAGCTATAGATTAGTCGGCTTGGTTTACTTCCAGTGTACACGATGGCGTGTGAGAGATGACAAGAATGTGTGTGTTGGTAGGCTCCTTGCTGGTGCATCGAACTACTTCTCTCACTTTCGATCAATTGTTGCTCCACGAATGAACGTTTGATGCAAAATGCGAGTTCCTATGTTGCATACCTATTGCGATGGAAAGTTGTACCTTTCGTTGTCCCTTCCATCACAACACCCTTTTGGATGCTTGGCTGGACTAGATAGCAGGGCTTGCGTTCCATGAACATCTTATGTGATTGTTCGGATGGACCGCGAGTGCTTTGCTTGTTTTCTCGGATGCGGAACTTTCTTCATGGGTAAGGGGTCATTGGCCCTTGTGTTCCCAAATCTCTAAGCATTTATCGCTTTACTGGAATGACGTTCTTGCCTCGTCTTTGACCACGTGGAGCTCTCGGGCTTCATGATGGATCATGCTTGGCGGACATCGTGAAGGAATGCTACCTGGTTGATCCTGCCAGTAGTCATATGCTTGTCTCAAAGATTAAGCCATGCATGTGTAAGTATGAACTAATTCAGACTGTGAAATTGTGAATGGCTCATTAAATCAGCTATAATTTATTTGATGGTATTTGCTGCTCGGATAACCGTAGTAATTCTAGAGCTAATACGTGCAACAAACCCCGACTCTTGGAAGGGATGCATTTATTAGATAAAAGGTCGACGCGGGCTTTGCCCGTTGCTGTGATGATTCGTGATAACTTGACGGATCGCACGGCCATCGTGCCGGCGACGCATCATTCAAATTTCTGCCCTATCAACTTTCGATGGTAGGATAGTGGCCTACTATGGTGGTGACGGGTGACAGAGAATTAGGGTTCGATTCCGAAGAGGGAGCCTGAGAAACGGCTACCATATCCAAGGAAGGCAGCAGGCGTGCAAATTACCCAATCGTGACACGGGGAGGTAGTGACAATAAATAACAATACCGGGCTCTTTGAGTCTGGTAATTGGAATGAGTACAATCTAAATCCCTTAACGAGGATCCATTGAGGGCAAGTCTGGTGCCAGCAGCCGCGGTAATTCTAGCTCCAATAGCGTATATTTAGGTTGTTGCAGTTAAAAAGCTCGTAGTTAGACCTTGGGTTGGGTCAACCGGTCCGCTTCACGGTGTGCACCGATTAGCTCGTCCCTTCTATCGGCGATACGCTCCTAGCCTTAACTGGCTGGGTCGTGCCGCCGGTGCTGTTACTCTGAAAAAATTAGAGTGCTCAAAGCAAGCCTACGTTCTGTATACATTAGCATGGGATAACATCATAGGATTCCGGTCCTATTGTGTTGGCCTTCGGGATCGGAGTAATGATTAACAAGGACAGTCGGGGGCATTCATATTTCATAGTCAGAGGTGAAATTCTTTGATTTAGCCTGAGCTTTGCTGTGGGTGGTTGCTTATATCTGGGTTTTTTGCTATTCGGTTGTCTGCTTACTGCCTTGCCATTTGGATTGCTCATGGCACATCTGTTTTAAAATCCGTCATGGCTGAAAATTAGAGCTTTGAGGTGGCTATTCCTCAATCAAAGGAACCTATCGGAGGGGCGGAACCTATGTAAGGCAAGGTACACCCTAAGCTCCCTAAGCATCCTTCTGTCGCTAATGCTGGCCCCTCGAGAGCCTTTTAGAGAAACACCTCTTCTGTGGATATCCCTAGTGCTTCAATGGATGCTGGTAGTTTCGCTGCTAGAGGCCATCCGTCACAGCGCACCGGTAGTCGTGGAAGAAGTAGGGGTCGATTTTCTTCCAAGTCTGGTCGGATTGATGCTGGAAATGGGAGTAATCCCAATGTTATGGAGCCCTCGAAGCTCACTACTGGTCCTGGTGAAGCAGTGACCACAAATTCTGGTCCTCTGATTCAGGAAGGTTTGCAGCCTCATGATAGAGGTCGTAACCAAGGAAGCTCCGCTCCCAGATTGACTCGTAGAGACCCTTCTATTATTCGAGTGAATCAAGGACTGAGAGATGGTGCTGATAAGTTGGTTCAGCAACAAACACAACGTTCATGGGCTGCCATTGCAAAATCTGCAGAAAAAGGTTATTCCCTTTCTTACATTCCCCCCTCTTTGATTGATGGAAAACCTACTGTTGAAATTTCGGATGAAATCCTCCAGGACGCCAATCCTAAGTGGAAGGAATGCCTTGTTGATTACTTTGTTGGTAAAAAATTGCCCTTCAAATTGATGGAGTCTGCTGTCAAAAATATATGGGGTACTTAAGTCGTTGATATTCTTGCTAATGGTGATGGTTTCTTTTTCTTCCATATTCTCGATGATTCGTTTCGTTGTAAAATTGTGGATGGGGGCCCCATTACCATTCTTCGGGTTCCTATGATTTTGCAACAATGGCAACCGGCATTGAAGCTAGAGAAAAATCAACATGAAACTCTACCTGTATGGGTTAGATTGAAAAACATACCTATTGCTCTTTGGTCTGCTTCGGGTATAAGTGCGGTGGCAAGTGCTATTGGTAGACCGCTTCATGTGGACATCCAAACCGAGAGAATGCGAATGATCTCTTATGCTAGGGTATGCATTGAGATTAAGGCATCATAGACCATGCTAGAGGTTGTAGAAATCATCCTGAATGGCGAAAAATGGGCAGTCTTGGTTGAATATGAATGGAGACCGATGGCGTGTCTGAAATACGGAACTTTTGGCCATAGATATGCTCCGGCCATTGGTACCTCCTCTGCTATCAATAAGGCCCCCGTGCCAGTTGGTGTTGCTGGGAATGAACCTCTTCCGGAAGGCGGCGAATGGGAAACTGTTCGTAAGAAGCAATCTGGACAGCATTCGCAAAACTTGGCCAAGTCGGCCTCTCCTGCTATAAGACATGATCTTATCAAACCCACGCATGATGTAGCGATTTCGCAGCATTCGCTGCCTTTTGGGCGCTCTAAGACCTCAGCAAGCATTGTAGCTCCTGCTTTGATTGTTGATCCTCTGGATCCTCTCCCTGATCTTGGGAAGGATAGCCATCTTGTGCCCACTGACCATGCTTTATCTTCCTCGGTAACCTCTATAAGGTCCTCGGATTCAGATGCTTCAATTGATGGTTCAGCGAGCAATATAGGCAGTGGCTCAGAGGAGGATTCGGATCCCCCTGCCTCCCTTAGTACCCATCGGAGAATTCCTATGAATAAGGGTGGTATCCCTGAATCTGTTTGTCGGGATCCTGGCCTGCCTATCCCAAGTCTCGAAGGCCCTCCCACGGTGTGCTTTCAGCCCCCTAGTGAACCTGATTAGGACTCTCTCCTGCTCGCCCCAATGGTGACGGATCCTGCCCTCATAAGCAGCTTGTCCGCTACCAAGTTGGCCAAACTGAAACCTAAAAAACGGGGCGGCACAAGGAGGCGGTAATCTCTTTCCCGTTTTTATATGTTTTTTGGGGTATGGAATAGTAAGGGCCTCGTTGCCCCCCTTAAACAAGCTGAGATCAGGAATTTTGTTAGATCTCACAATATCTCGTGCCTTGGCATCCTTGAGACGAAGGTTAGACCGTCTCTTTTTGAAAATATGTCCCCTGGTCTCTTACCGGGTTGGACATGGATTGTCAATTATAATTTTTCTGCTCGGGGTAGGATTTGGATTGGTTGGAAACCTCAGGAGGTGGATCTGGGAGTTCTCTCTATGTCTTCCCAAGTAATTCACTGCCATGCTAATCTCTTGGCTCTGAATATGACATGTATCTTTTCGGTAGTATATGGAGAATATACCTTTGTTGCTCGACGTTCTCTTTGGGAGAATCTTGTAAGATCTAGTGATCTCTTTGAGTCTGATCCTTGATTGGTGGTAGGGGATTTTAATGCTATTTTGTGTAACTCGGATAGATTGGGTAGCTCCAATAGTTGGATTCCGGCTTTCGATGAATTTGGCATTTGCCTAGACCAGTCCGGTCTAGAGGACTTGAGATATATTGGCCATAGATTCACATGGTCGACATCATCAGGTCTCACTCGCAAACTAAGAAAAATTGATAGTGTTAATCAATGACCAGTGGGCCAGTACCTTCTCCTTCTCGGAGGCAAGATTTCTAGCACCGGGTGTATCGGATCATACTCCTATGCTAATCAGAATCGCTCTTGCTATTCCGTCTAGGAAGCCATTCAAATTCTTTCATTTTTGGATGACACACCCATCTTTCTCGGATATTGTATCCCAGGTATAGAGTTCCCAAATTGTTGGCTCACCCATGTTTGTCTTGTGCCGGAAACTTTGGCTTCTCAAAGGACGCCTCAAACAACTCAACAGGGATTCTTATTCATATATCTCTACCCGTGTTGTTCAGGCCAGGTTAGATCTTAACTCTACTTAGCAAGCTCTTTCCTTTGATCCTTTTAATCCATGACTGGCAATCTTGGAAAAGGAACAACTTCAGGAGTTCTCCTTGCTCAGACTTCAGGAGGAAGCTTTTCTAAAACAAAAATCCAGGATTAGATGGCTAAATGATGGGGATAGGAACACGAAATATTTCCATCATTTTGTCAAGAAGAGGCAACTGTATAATCGTATCCTCTCAGTGTCTGTTAATGATGGTGTTGTCCTTAATGACCCGCCTATGGTTAGTAGACATATTGTTTCCCATTTTGAGAATCTTTTCGTGGCTAACTCTACAACCATTCGACCTTCCCTTGCGGAAATCAACCTAGTAGTGGAGCGAGTCCTTACTGATGATCATATTCTTTTCTTCTCTCGGGAAGTCGCAGATATTGAGATCCGGAACACTATGTTTTCCCTTGCTAAAGGAAAAGCTCCTGGCCCCGATGGGTTCAATGTGGATTTCTTTATTTCATCTTGGGATATGGTGGGCTCCTCTATTATTGTGGCAATCAAGGATTTCTTCCGCTCGGGCTCTTTACTGAAGGAGGTAAACACCATTATTCTCACACTTGTACCGAAGGTACCTAATGTCTCTTCTATGAGTGATTTTCGCCCCATCGCGTGCTGTAATATGGTTTATAAATGCATAACCAAGATTATGGCAAATAGAGTTGCATCAGTACTTCCGTCGATCGTTAGCCCTCCCCAGAATGCCTTTGTAAAAGGATGTAGGATAAGTGATAATATCCTACTTGCTCAAGAGCTTTTTGCTAGCTTCCACCATGAGCCTTACTCGCCTAAACGTGCCATTAAGGTGGATTTTCAAAAGGCCTACGATACTGTTGATTGGGTTTTTTTGGAATCGATTCTGGAAACTTTTTGGTTTCCTCCGATGCTCATTAAACTCATTATGGAATGTGTTACATCCCCTAAATTCTCTGTAGCCATTAATGGAGAACTTCATGGCTTCTTTGCTAGTGGAAGAGGTATTCGCCAAGGGGACCCTTTGTCGCCCTATCTATTCACATTGGTCATGGAGGTACTCTCTGGAATCCTTAATGCTCAAGCTCGGCTCCCGGGCTTCAAATTTTATTGGAGGTGTAAATCTATTTACCTTACCCACCTCTTCTTTGCGGATGACGTCATTCTCTTTGTGGAGGCAAATGCGACTTCAGCTACCCTTTTGAAGGAAGGCCTAACCTTATTTTCTCGATGGTCTGGGCTTATTCCAAATGCCAACAAAAGTGAAATGTTTTTATCCGGTGGGTCGACAGAGCTCCGGGAATAGATTCGGCTTATCTTTGGCTTTAATGAAGGTACGCTCCCTTTTCGGTACCTAGGAGTGCCTGTTACTGCGTCCAGGCTTAGTAAGTCTGATTATAGCTCTCTAGTAAATTCCATTACTGCGCGAGCTCGGTCTTGGTCTCAACATTTTCTTTCCTTTGCCGGCCACTTACAACTTATTAAATCGGTCCTCCACTCCATTCATGTTTTCTAGGCTAGTGTCTTCACTATCCCCCACTCTGTCTTAGCAAGGATTGGATTAATTCTAAGGCAATTCCTATGGAAGGGACAAGACCTGGGTGTTGGCGGGGCTAAAGTCCCTTGGTCCGAAGTATGCCAGCCAAAAAAGGAAGGTGGCCTGAGTATACATAGACTCATTGACTGCAACAGGGCGGCTATGATCAAGCACATTTGGATCTTTTTCACGGACAAAGAATCTTTATGGCATAAGTGGATCCATTCCACCTTTCTCAAGAACAAGAATTTCTGGGTTGCGCCTAAGCCGACCTTTTGTTCCTGGGCGTGGAAGAAAATCCTCGACCTTCGAAGGGAATACCGTTTACAGTTTAAATGGCGGATTTGGGATGGTATGTCAACATCTTTCTGGTTCGATTATTGGCATCCCAAAGGACCCCTTTCTGAGCTCTTCTCTAATAGAGATATATATTGTTCTGGTATCCCTAGAAATGCCTCAGTCTAGGAATTCCTTTCCTCTGATTGGCAGCCTTCTAATATACTGCAATCTTTTAACTCTTGGTCAGATCCTATCCCTATTCTTCACGGGGAGAGGCCGGATCTTTTAATCTAGCAAGGACATTCCTCAGGTATTTTCTCGACAGCCTCAGCTTGGGAATTGATTAGGATCAAAAGCCCGACCGTTCCATGGAGCTCGTTCATATGGGATCATAATATTGTGCCAAGATATAGGTTTCTACTTTGGCTCATGGCTCTAGACAGGCTCCCAACTCAGATTGTGTTGCTGAATTATCGTAGAATTTCGGAAGGTCTTTGTGCATTCTGTAGATGTAGACCGGATTCTATCGATCATTTATTTTTTGGATGTGCAATCACGGGTTCCCTGGCTCTTTTCTAGGCTAGAAACTGTAATCTCTCTTGGCGTAATAGATCATGGCAAGAAAACCTACAGTGGGCGGTCAGATCCTTAAGTGGAAATAGCTTTCGCCAGCGTATTGCTCGCTTCTCCCTTGGGGCGATTTGCCATATCATTTGGTCAGAACGTAACCATATTCTATTCAGGAATAAACCCTTGTTTATGCCGGCTCTTCATGCGCATCTTTCTAAGCTCATTAGGGACAGAGGACTGTCCTTCAAGACTGTACAAGACTCCCCCGCAACAGAAGGATCCAATCTAATTGGGGCATCTCGCCTTCTATTTTTGCATAACCCCTCTACGGTGGTTTAGATTATTGTCCTTTCGTTTCTGTAGGCTATTGTTTGGCCTTGTTTTGTAATGCTTGTGTTGCAGGTTTACGTTGGCTAGTCGATACACCCTTGCACCAGTCGGGACACACTTCTGTGTCTCTTCATGTGTGGGGTTTTTTGTGTTCGGCTACTCTTTGTAAATTGTGTTGAAAAGTTATATCAATACTTACCTTATAAAAAAAAAAAAAACAACTGCGAAAGCATTTGCCAAGGATGTTTTCATTAATCAAGAACGAAAGTTGGGGGCTCGAAGACGATCAGATACCGTCCTAGTCTCAACCATAAACGATGCCGACTAGGGAT
>CM062254.1:15819166-15836666 GCA_031216405.1 Syzygium malaccense
TCGTGCTTCGTTCGTGGCCATGCTCGTGCCCGTGCTTCGTTCGTGGCCGTACTCGTGCTCGTGCCCGTGCTTCGTTCATGGCCATGCTCGTGCTCGTGCCCGTGCATCGTTCATGGCCGACCGTCGTGCCCGTACATCGTTCATGGCCAAGCGTCGTGCCCGTGCGTCGTTCATGGCCTCACGTCGTGACCGTGTATCGTTCATAGCCGTGCCTCGTACCCGTGCATCGTTCATGGTCGAGCGTAATGGCCGTGTGTCGTGCCTGTGCATCGTTTATGGTCGTGCATCGTGCCTTGCATCATTTATGGTCGAGGATCGCGCTCGTGCATTGTGCCCGCAGATCGTTCATGGTCATGCTTGGAGAGCTATGGATTAGTCGGCTTGGTTTACTTCCAGTGTACGCGATGGCGTATGAGAGATGACAAGAATGTGTGTGTTGGCAGGCTCCGTGCTGGTGCATCGAACTGCTTCCCTCACTTTCGATCAGTTGTTGCTCCACGAACTAACGTTGGATGCAAAATGCGGGTTCCTGTGTTGCATACCTATTGCGATGGAAAGTTGTACCTTTCGTTGTCCCTTCCATCACAACATCCTTTTGGATGCTTGGCTGGACTAGATGGCAGGGCTTGTGTTCCACGAACATCTTATGTGATTGTTCGGATGGACCGCGAGTGCTTTGCTTGTTTTCTCGGATGCGGAACTTTCTTCATGGGTAAGGGCTCATTGGCCCCTGTGTTCCCAAATCTCTAAGCGTTTATCGCTTTACTGGAATGACATTCTTGCCTCGTCTTTGACCACGTGGAGCTCTCGGGCTTCACGATGGATCATGCTTGGCGGACGTCATGAAGGAATGCTACCTGGTTGATCCTGCTAGTAGTCATATGCTTGTCTCAAAGATTAAGCCATGCATGTGTAAGTATGAACTAATTCAAATTGTGAAACTGCGAATGGCTCATTAAATCAGTTATAGTTTATTTGATGGTATTTGCTACTCGGATAACCGTAGTAATTCTAGAGTTAATACGTGCAACAAACCCCGACTCTTGGAAGGGATGCATTTATTAGATAAAAGGTCGACATGGGCTTTGCCCGTTGCTCTGATGATTCATGATAACTTGACGGATCGCACGACCATCGTGCCGGCGACGCATCATTCAAATTTCTGCCCTATCAACTTTCGATGGTAGGATAGTGGCCTACTATGGTGGTGACGGGTGACGGAGAATTAGGGTTCGATTCCGGAGAGGGAGCCTGAGAAACGGCTACCACATCCAACGAAGGCAGCAGGCACGCAAATTACCCAATCTTGACACGGGGAGATAGTGACAATAAATAATAATATCGGGCTCTTTGAGTCTGGTAATTGGAATGAGTATAATCTAAATCCCTTAACGAGGATCCATCGGAGGGCAAGTCTGGTGCCAGCAGCCTCGGTAATTCCAGCTCCAATAGCGTATATTTAAGTTGTTGCAGTTAAAAAGCTCGTAGTTAGACCTTAGGTTGGGTCGATCGGTCCGCCTCACAGTGTGCACCGATTGGCTCGTCCCTTCTACCGGCGATACGCTCCTGGCCTTAACTGGCCGGGTCGTGCCTCCGGTGCTGTTACTTTGAAGAAATTAGAGTGCTCAAAGCAAGCCTACGCTTTGTATACATTAGCATGGGATAACATCATAGGATTCCGATCCTATTATGTTAGCCTTCAGGATTGGAGTAATGATTAACAGGAACAGTCGGGGGCATTCGTATTTCATAGTCAGAGGTGAAATTCTTAGATTTATGAAAGACGAACAACTGCGAAAGCATGTGTTCGAATCCCGGGCGCCGCAGGGTGACTTAACCGGTGCACGTATGTGGTGGCTAGCACGTGTCGCCCCCAGGGTTTTACCTCCCGGCTGTCAGCCATGCGAGGGTTCCCTGGGTTATCAAAAAAAAAAAACAAAAACAATTGCGAAAGCATATACTTTTCATTTTTCACCATCTCGGGTTACTGTTCACACGAGCAGAAATGCTCTCCCCTCTGGTGCTATCGTGGGTACTGTTCACCCGTCTGTCTTCCTTTGATTCCAACCGACTCCGGCGGCCGTTGGAGTTGAAATTTGGGGGCAAGGCCCTCTGACCCCTCCCCTCTCTCCCCTCCAACGGAATCCCCTTTCCATCAAGTGTTGAGGGCGGACCAACAGATCTGGGTGGTCTTCATGCGCCTCCTTCCATCTGGAATCACACCCGGCTGAATCTCGTTTCTGCTGGTTGTTCTAGTGGAGGACGCTCACTTCTCTTTAGGTATTCTCTAAAGGTATTCTCCTTGTAGTGTCCCCTCTTACATGGTTGGGCTGGGTCTGGTAGTCTGGTGGTCGAACTCACTCTGGTTGCTGCTGATGTACTGTTGTCTTTCGCCGAATTGGGCTGTGCTACGGGAGTGGGTTGACTGGTTGGTGGCTGGTGTAATTGGTGTACTAGACTTTTAATTCCACCCTATGGAGTTGGATTCTAGGAACCCCCTGGCTGGACAATCCCCTGTAGTTGGTAATCCGCTGGAAATAGATGGAAATGCTGTCCCTCCCACGACAGCAAATCCCAAAGGCAAATCTATAGCCTTCACTCATAAGATCAACCCCCCCTCTAGCCCCAAGATCAGTCTGAAGGGTAATACCAGTCGAAGCCGAAGTAGGGGACGATCTAAATATAGAAGCAGATCCCTTAGGCATGCTCACACTGCTGGACCATCTACTGGTGTTGAACCCAGGACTTATCCTGAAGGCATTACCAATATGAAGAACCCGACCTCTGGTAGTCATAATACCACTGCTCCTGCAACCAGATCTTAGGCCAACGTTGCGAAGGTTATAACAAAAGGTTACAATCTAGCATTTGTTCCGCCTTTGGTGGAGAATGGAGAAGTCATTGTAGACATCACTCCGGAAATAGTGGCTGACCAGAACCCTCGGTGGCTGGAATGTATAGTTGGTCACTACATTGGGAAGAAAATCCCTTTCAAGCTCACTGAGGAAGCTATAAAGAAATTCTGGGGTGACCAAGTAGCTGATGTAAAACTACATGAGAATGGCTTTTACTTCTTCCGTATTCCGAATGACGAGTATCGCAGGAAGATAATCGATATGGGGCCTGTTTCCATCTTTAGCAGCACCTTGATGCTACAGCAATGGCACCCCAAATTGAAGCTCAAAAAGGGAAAGCTAGACTCCCTCCCGATCTGGGTAAGGTTAAGGGATATCCCTTTCTCCCTTTGGTCCCCAGCAGGTATTGGCCGTATAGCTAGTGCCATTAGGAAACCACTTTATGTGGACGTCCAAACTGAACAGATGACTAAGATTTCATACGCACGTGTCTGTATTGAAATGAAAGCCACTGATCTCAGAGTGGAAAATGTGAAATTCCGATGGGATGGGGAGGTGAACCTGATCAGTATTGAGTATGAATGGAAACCATTAGCGTGCTCTACATGTGGCATTTTTGGCCACAAGTTGGGATCCAGAGGATATGAATGTGCTTCTGCACATCCTGAACACCGAGAGGAAGCTATTACGCAACCTCCAGGAGCTGATGGCTGGACACAGGTCAACCGGAAAAAAGGCATTTCTACATTTGTTAAGCTTTCAAATCAGGCCCTAACTATACCAGCTCTCCAACTAGATTCAAACCTGGAGGAAGTCGAGCCCCAGCCTCCTACATTGAAACCAGTTGCTGATCCTGTCCTATTGGGTTCTGTTTCTTAGCCTTTAGATACTAACACTAGGCCATGCCCTGCCCCTGCTCCGTGTCCTTTAGACTCGCTGGAACAGCAGGAAGTGGACTTCTCCCTCAACTCCCAGTCTCTGTCAGAGGAATCCTCATATTCTCGGTTAACAGTGGACAAATCAAATGCCCCAGTTGAATTGGTGGAGTCAGAACCTGCTGGCGTCTCCCCCCCAACATCCGGTCTCGAACCATGGTATCCAGTGCCACGGAAGAGGCCTCAAAACCTTCCCCTGGTTCAACGCTTATTTCAACTCATCCTGCTAAGGCATTTGGTCCCTCCTCCTCCCGGAAAAAACCAAAGAGGAGGAGGCCTAGGACTTCTCAGAGGTAATCTACCTGCTTTTTGTGATGTTTTTTGGAATTTGGAATATAAGAGGACTAGTAGATCCCCTTCGACAAGCAGAGATTCCTTCCTTCATCAGGACTAACCGCCTCTCTTGTATTGGCATTGTCGAAACTAAAGTCAAAGCCTCCCATTTTGCTGATATCTCTGGGAGCTTATATGAAAATTGGCGATGGACTTCCAACTATGATTACTCCCCCCTTAGAAGAATATGGCTCAGGTGGGACCCTAATGAGATCAAGATGAATCTTATTTCCTCTTCTGGCCAAATGATTCATACTCAGCTTAAACTTCTGAATATGTGTAGACACCTATTTTTGAATTGCCCAAAATTAATTGCACAAAATTTAGGAGTTAATTTTCTTTAATTCCTAAACAAAAATATATTTCAATTTAAACGCATTGCATATAGAATTAGGTACATTTGCATTAATAGGGCTTATTAGAGCATATTTTCTTAATTAATCCTTAAAAAATATAATATTAAAAAAAAAGAAGAAGAGAGAAATCGAGTCGGACCGGGTCGGGGCTGGGCCGACCCGGCCCTTTTCTTTTCCCTTTTGTTCCCCCAACGTGGGCTCGGCCCACTTTTCTTTTCTTTTCCTCTTTCTTTTTTCCGCGCGGCTAGGCCTGGCCCAGCCCAGCCCCTTCTCCTCCTTCTTCCTCCCCCGCCGAGCGTCGCTGTCCTTCCCCTGTTCGCCCCTGCTGCTGACGTAGAAGCAACGAGCGGCGGAGCGGCCTCGCCCCGTCCCTATCCGGCCAGAGCAGGGCCGGGGCAGCACGCCAATGCGACTGGCCATTAAGGCCAGTCCCGTCTTCCCCATTTTCCTCTCTCTCTCTCTCTCTCTCTCTCTCTCTCTCTCTTTCTTTCTTCCCCGTTTCTCACAGAATTGGCCCCCTCTCTGCACCGGCCTAAAGGGCCGCGAAAGTCGCAGGATAGGCCGATGCAGGCCATCGTCAGCTGATGCGAAGAAGCAGGGTCGTCATCATCGTCGTCTATACAGACTAGCAAGAGAAAGAAAGAGAGAAGAGGAGGCTGGTTCGGTTTCGAGAGAAAAAAGAGAGATAGAGAGTGAGCCAGGAGAGAAAGGTGGCCTCCGGCGGCCACCGTACGTCAACCATCCATTCCCGCCGCCGAGCCAACAACGGCGACACAGAGAGAGAGAGAGAGAGAGAGAGACAGAGAGAGAGAGAGAGAGAGAGAGAGAGAGCCTCGGGTCGGCCAATTTTGGGAGGAGGCCCGGTCGGCGAATCCTGAGAGAGAAATAGAGAGACATAGAGAGAGAAACAGAGAAGAGAGGAGAGAGGAGAGTCTTGAGGCCCCAGTCAGCCTCGCCATCTCCAGCAAGCCGACCGGCAACCTCCCATAAGTACCCCCGGTCGGCCATTTAGAGAGAGAAAACAGAGCAGAGAGAGATTGAGAGAGAAAAGAGAGAATAGAGAAGGAGAGAGAGCAAATCGAGGCCACGCCGGAGAAAGAAAGACAACCAACAACGTCGCCATCGCCCACGGAGCAGCCGAAAAGCCACCCAGACGCGCCGTCGACCGGTGAACTCTCCCGGCCGAGTCCCCGCCTCTGTTTTCCCCTGTTTCGATGTCCAGTGTGGCCGAGACTCGCGCCGGCCGTATCGCGTGATTCCCGGCTCATATCACCATCGGTCCCGGTCCCCACTCGCCGTTGAGGCTAAGCCTCAGCCGTTGGAGTCGGCCAGGTCGCCGAAGGAGGTCAGAATCCCCCGTTTTTCCACGCGCCCGCCAGGTGTTCGACGAAATGCTTCAACCGGGCTGGTTTTTGTTCCGTCGCCGGCCGGCGAACAGATGGCCGGACGGTGAGCCAGGCGGTCGGTGAGGTTGGTGGTGACCCCAGGTAGCGATTCGGGGGACGGCGCAAGCTTGGGCCGGCCGGCGGACGGCCAATTTTGGCCTCGCCGGCGCTCCCCCCCCGCGGATCTGTACGTTCGGGTCGGATTCGACTCGAATCAATAGATCCGACCCGGGTCAACGCCCGAGTCGGATCCGTTGACTCGGGTCGGTTCCGACCGACCCGGATCAACAGATCCAACCCGGGTCAACGCCCGGGTCGGATCCGTTGACCCGGGTCGGTTCCGCCCGACCCGGATCAGCCGAACCGACCCGGGTCAACGCCCGGGTCAGATCCGTTGACCCGAGTCGGATCCGACCCGACCCGATTTTAATATTATATTATTTTTTATTTTTTATTTTTTTAAAAAAAATTAAAAAAATTTTTAAAAAATTTTATTTTCTTCGGTATTATTATTATTATTATTATATATTTTCCCAAAAAAAAATTCAAAAAAATTCAAAAAAATTTTTTTTAAGAAAAGTTTTTTTTTATTATTATGTGATATATCTAAGTGTTTTGATTTATTTATTGTATTATTATGCATATTTTTGTCTTGTTTAAATTAGACAAGTCTGAGTTACGCGGTGGTATTTTGCATGTTATTTTTATTACCGTTGCGCTGTTATTATGCATGTTTTTAATACAATTACATAAGCTGTTATGTTTTGAATGTCATCTGACTTAGTTAAGGTTAGAACCTTAGGTTGCATGAATTATTGTGTTCCTGATTGCTAATCGTTTCTGATTATGCACTCGTTTGACCACCTCACATGTTAGGAGAAAGGTCCTAAAATCAATCCAAATTGCCTGATAAATATTTTCATGAAATGAACAGGGTAAAATGGTACCGAAAGGGCATTAGTTATCCAACTAGTGTAATCAAGTCCCCGAACCCAGTTAATCTCTAGTTCGTAGGAATAGGGTGATTCTTCCGTCACCCTATTTGGGTTTCTAATCGACCTACTCCAAATCGATTAGTGGCGACTCCTTGGTATAAACCACTTGCATGTTAAAAAATTTAAACCCTAAGTCGCGATATGGTATGAGCTTGGGAGAGCCCGAGTTAAGTCCTGAACCTAGACTTAGCACGTACCAGACGAGCCCTCCTTCTTTTTGCATGTCGTCTGATAAAAAGGCTCGGGAGGTCGGTCGCGACAATATGCATAAACCTTGCCTCCTTACTATTGTATATGGCGAACATACCTTTAAGCTCCGGCGAACACTATGGGCTGATCTCATCCGGCTCTCTTCGTGTGACTTGCCATGGATTGTGGCTGGTGATTTCAATGCCATTCGAGACCCTCAAGATAGAGTGGGTAGCTCAACCCCATAGATACCGGTTTTTGAAGAACTTGGAGATTGCCTCAATCAGGCGGGATTGGAAGACCTCCGGTATGTGGGCTATAGATTCACTTGGTCTCACTCCTCAGGTGACAACCGAAAACTCCGAAAGATTGATCGGGTTCTCATCAACAACCTTTGGAACCAATCCTTTTCTTACTTGGAAGCCTCCTTCCTTGCACCTGGTATTTCTGATCACACCCCAATGGTGATTAAGATCCTTTCGCCATCCAGCTCTAAGAAACCCTTCAAGTTTTTTAACTTCTGGACTACTCATCCTAACTTCTTGGAATTAGTAGCCCAAGCCTGGGACACTCGAGTTGTGGGCACCCATATGTATCAGATCTGTTGCAAACTTAGTTTGCTTAAAGCGAAACTGAAACACCTGAACAGGAGTTCCTTCTCCGCTATTTCCACTAGAACGGAACAAGCCAGAGTTGACCTCTATGCAGTTCAGGAAGCTTTGGAACTTCATCCCTTCGATCAGAGCTTGTTTGAAAATGAAGTGGAGCTCTCAAGATCTTTTTCTACTCTGAGACTCCAAGAAGAATCCTTCTTCAGGCAAAAATCCAGGATAAGATGGCTTAAGGAAGGGGACCAGAATACAAAATTCTTTCATCATTTTGTCAACAAACGGCGATTACAGAATCCTATTCTCTCTGTGTCCACTGAGGAAGGTGTTCTTATAACTGAACCACAAGCAGTCAGGAACCACATTGTTTGCCACTTCTAGTCGCTTCTCAATGCCAATTCCACAGTAGCTCAGCCACCTATACATGAGATAGAGGATATCATTGACCGGGTTCTCGATGATAATCAAAGATTTTTCCTTGAGCAACCGGTGTCTGACGAAGAAATTAAGTCTACACTTTTTTCGCTGGCTAGAGGCAAAGCCCCGGGGCTGGATGGGTTTAATGTGGATTTCTTCAAAGCTACTTGGGAGATCATTGGGCCCTCCACCCTTTTGGCAGTACGTGATTTCTTTGAGACTGGTCACATGCTTAAGCAGTTAAATAATACCATCCTCACCCTCGTGCCGAAGTCACCCAATGCCTCTGCCATGTCTGACTTCCGCCCAATTGCATGCTGCAATACCCTTTATAAATGCATCTCCAAAATCTTGGCTAGACGTATTGCACATGTTCTCCCTTCTCTGATTAGCCCTTCTCAAACGGCTTTTGTCCGAGCACGCAGAATTAGTGACAACATTATGATCGCACAAGAGTTGTTTGTGGACTTTCACCATGAGGCTTACCTCCCCAAATGTGCCATCAAAGTGGATTTCCAGAAGGCTTTTGACACAATAGACTGGAAGTTCATTGAAAAGTCACTTTTGGCCTTCAAATTTCCGGACTCCTTCATCAGGATGATTATGGCTTGCGTGTCTTCAGCCAAATTCTCGGTATCAATCAATGGTGAACTACATGGGTTCTTTGCTAGTTCCCGTGGAATATGCCAAGGTGACCCGTTATCGCCATATCTCTTCATACTAGTTATGGAAGTTCTTTCTGGCTTACTAAAGACAAAGACAGAATCCCCGGATTTTCACTGGTTCTGGCGTTGCAAAAAAACCTGATTATCACATTTATTCTTTGTGGATGATGTGCTGCTCTTTTCTGAAGCTCACTTGAAGTCGATAGAGATAATCAAGGAAGCTCTACAGCTGTTCTCCAACTGGTCTGGTCTTAGACCTAATAGCAGGAAAAGCAACATATTCCTCTCAGGAGGGACTCCAGCACTGCATAGACAGCTACTCCAATGCCACGGCTTTCAACAAGGTATACTCCCCTTTCGCTATCTAGGTGTGCCCATCATCTCGACTAGATTGCGCAAAGAGGACTGCAAGCTACTAGTTGACGCTATAACGGCCCGGGCCCGATCATGGACCCAACGTTTCCTGTCCTTTGCTGGGAGATTGCAACTTATCCAATCTGTACTCTACTCTATCCAAGTATACTGGGCCACCATCTTCTCTCTGCCGAAATCTGTCCTGAATAGAATTGAAGCTATCTTGCGACAATTTCTATGGAAAGGTCCCGACCTAGGCATGGGAGGAGCTAAGGTAGAGTGGAATACTGTTTGCTTACCCAAAGAAGAAGGCGGCCTTGGGATCAGGAGAATTGTAGATTATAATAGAGCTTTAACTCTTAAACACATTTGGCTTCTCTTTACTGACAAGGAATCCTTGTGGTGCAAATGGATCCACTCAACCTTCTTAAAATCTAATTTTTGGGTTGTTACCAAACCAACTTATTGCTCTTGGACTTGGAAGAAGATTCTGGATTTGCGTACTTCCGCCCATTCACTTTTTTGGTGGAAGATTGGTAATGGCCATTTGGTTTCTCTCTGGTTTGATTGGTGGCATAACAAAGGCCCCCTTTACCTTATTTTCAATAATGTGGACATTTACCAGTTACGGATCCCCAGGGATACCACAGTTCGACAGTTTTATGATTGTAGGTGGCAATCCTCTAACACTCTTGACACAATCCTCAGTTGGGCGGACCCATCACCTAACTTTGAGGATAATACTCCGGACAAGATGATTTGGATTCCACAACCTTCCATTTCCTTCTCGGTGGCGTCTGCTTGGAACCACATTAGAAGGAAAGGGCACTCTGCCCCTGGGCACTCTCTCATCTGGGAACGCCATATTGCTCCCCGCCACGCTTTCCTTTTATGGCTAATTACTCTTAACCGGCTGCCTTCCCAGATTTTCCTCTTATAAAATCACAGGATTGACACTGCTCTATGTGCCTTCTGCGGCTCCGGACCGGACTCAGCTAATCACCTTTTTTTTGAATGCTCTTCTACTAGTAGGCTGGCTTCCTTCTGGGCTACTAAATGCAGCCTCCCATGGCGCAAACGACCTTGGCAAGAGCATATTTTGTGGACTATGCAAGTCTGTGGCGGTCCTTCCTTTGCACACTGCCTCTCACGCTTCTCCTTTGGTGCTCTAGTCCATATTATCTGGACTGAAAGGAACAACGCCATCTTTAGGAACAAGAGCATTTACATCCCTAGCATGCGTAAACATCTTATCAAGGTTGTGAAGGATAAAGCCATTTCTATGGGGGGAGTTCATGATACACCCAAGAACCACAAATTTCAATTGAAGTGGGGTCTGCCTCCTTCCATCTTCGATGTAAACCAGATGCCCTCTTAATCCGGTCTCTCTGTTCTTCTGTCCTTAGGTAGCCTTTTTGGCTTGTTGTATAGTTCCTGCCGCTCCATTCTTGACCATGTTTGGACATTTCTTTGTCCTTATGGGGTCAGGATTTGGTCTTGGCTTAGGTTGTATATGGTGTGTTGAAAAGTAATACATTTTTACCTTACCAAAAAAAAAAAACAACTGCGAAAGCATATTTTCACCATCTCGCGGTACTGTTCATGAGAGCTGAAATGCTCTCTATTGGAAACCTCGCCGATACTGTTCACCCGCCGGAGAATTGCTAATTCCGGTGGAATTTGAAGTCGATTTTTGGAGTCAAGGTCCCTTGGACTATCCTCTCTCTCCCCTCCAAAGGGCTCCTCTTCTTTCTCGGTGTAGAGGCTGGGCCATCAGATCTGTTTATTTTAACTCGTGCGTTTTCTGTGAAGGCTGGCCACGCTGAGTTCTCTCCCTGCTAGGCCATCCTCTTAGAGCTTGGTTCCCCTCCTAAAGGTACTCTCCCTTCGGTACCATCTCTTCTGGGGCAGGGGTTGGATCATGTGAGCTCGTGTCTGCATTTATGCTGGTAGTTGGAGATCTACTGTTGCTACGCCCTGATCTAGTTTTATGCTGCTGGGTTGGGTTGATTGGCTGGTGAATTGGCGTAGTAGTTTGCTATTCTAGACCTTATGGAGGAGGTTATAAGGATCCCCTCACCTGGCCCCTCCTCTGTTGCTATGACACAACCGGCGATAGTTCATCAAGGTGGAACCTCTAAGTCGGTAAACCTCAAAGGCAAATCGACCCTTTTGAACCAGGAGAGTGAACTTCCTTCTGGACATAGATCAATCCTAAAAGCTCCTAGTCGTAGCCTTAGTAGGGGTAGACCCAAGTCCAGAGGACGTTCTAGTAGGCCTGCGCACAAGGCAAATCATCCCTTTCGATCTGATTCCAGGCCTATATCAGCTGGAAAGACTAATATGGCGGGTCAAAACTCCAATGGCACTCAAGGCCAACCCACCAGATCTTGGGCAAATGTGGCGAGAGTTTTGACTAAAGGTTATAACTTAGCTTATGTTCCACCCCTGTTGGAGGATGGTGAAGTCATTGTGGATATTACACCTGAGGTAGCTGCTGATGAGAATCCATTTTGGTTGGAATGTATTGTTGGCCACTACATTGGGAAGAAAATCCCCTTCAAGCTAACTGGAGAAGCCATTAAGAAATCATGGGGAGATCAAGTAGTTGATGTTAAACTACATGAAAATGGGTTCTTCTTCCGGATACCAAATGCTGAGTTTCGTAGGAAGATTGTAGACATGGGACCAATTTCCATCTTTAGTAGTACTATGATGCTTCAACAGTGGCATTCGAAGTTGAAGCTCAAGAAAGGTACTTTAGACACTATCCCGATTTGGGTCAGACTTCGGGATATTCCTTTTTCTCTTTGGTCTCCTGCTGGTATTGGTAGAATAGCCAGCGCCATTGGGAAACCGCTATATGTAGATGTACAAACGGAACAGATGACCAGGATCTCCTTTGCACGTGTCTGTATGGAAATCACAGCCACTAAACCCCGTGTAGAAGTAGTGAAGTTTCGATGGGACGGAGAAGTAAATGTGATCAATATTGAATATGAATGGAAGCCCCTGGTGTGTTCTTCTTGTGGTATTTTTGGCCATAAACTGGGGTCCAATGGTTTTAATTGTGCACCTGCGCATACATAACTTAGAGCTGAGACCAACCTTTGAACTCAGCGAGCAGATGGGTGGACCCAAGTCACCCGGAGAAAAGGCAAAACCACTTCAAACAATCTGCCCCAAACCGGTTCAGAGTCACTTCTGGAACTGAACCTGGAGGAGAATGATCCCCTGGCTCTTGTTATGAACCCCTCTTCGGAACCAATACAGAGAAGTGCAGAACTGAACCATCCTAAGGACTTTGAGGCTGGACCGAGCATGTCATTAGCACCGTATCCAGTAGGGAAAATTGTTCAGCAGGATGAGGATTCCTCTCTGAACACACAGTCTTCCACAGCAGAATCTGTTGACTCCCTGGAAATTCAGGAAAAGACTAGTGTCTCTAAAGAGCTGATGGAGGAGGAACCAGCTTGTGTATCCCCCCCTAACACTCGTTCACGAACTATGGCGTCTAGTGCCATGGATGAGATTACTAAGGCTACTCCCAGCTTTACACCTAGCTCGATCTACCCTGAAAAGGCACTCGGCCCGTCCTCCTCGAGAAAAAAGTCTAAGAGGAAGCGGCCAAAGAAATCTCATAGGTAACCTCCTTCGTCTCTACATATGTTTTTGGTATATGGAATTCCAGGGGCCTAGTTGAACCCCTCAGGCAAGCTGAAATTCGGGCCTTTATTAGGATGAACCGTCTCTCCTGTATTGGTCTTGTTGAAACTAAAGCCAAAGCCTCCCTTTTTGCTGATATAACTAGAGGCCTATGTGCTACTTGGAGATGGATCTCCAACTATGATTTTTCCCCTCTTGGTAGAATTTGGTTTGGTTGGGACCCGAATGAGATAGAGATGAGTCTTATCTTCTCTTCTTCCCAAATGATACATACTCAGTTAAGATTGTTGAATATGCAAAAATCTTGTCTTCTCACAATTGTATATGGTGAACACACATTTGTGAATCGGTGTCCCCTTTGGGCAGATCTTATTCGGCTTTCTTCTTGTGAGTTACCTTGGACTGTTGCTGGAGACTTTAATGCCATCAGAGAACCTGATGAAAGAGTGGGTAGCACTACTCCGTGGATCCCGGCTTTTGAAGAATTTGGGGATTGCCTAAACCATGCCGGGTTAGAGGACCTTCGCTATGTGGGATGTAGATACACTTGGTCCCATTTTTCAGGCGACAATAGGAAACTTTGCAAGATTGACCGGTTGCTCATAAATGACCTTTGGAATCAGCACTTCTTCTTCTCTGAAGCCACCTTCCTTGCGCCAGGTATCTCTGATCACTCCCCTATGGTGATCAAAATCCTATCAACTCATAATTCCAAGAAGCCTTTCAAGTTTTTCAACTTCTGGGCTACTTATCCAACATTTCTGGACCTTGTTGCTCAAACTTGGGATACTCACATAGTGGGCACGCCTATGTTTAGGATTTGCTGTAAACTTAGGCTTCTGAAAACCAAATTGAAACGTTTGAATAGAAGTTCCTTCTCTGATATTTCCACTAGGACTGACAAGGCCAGAACAGACCTATATGATGTTCAGGCTGCTTTGGAACTTCATCCTTATGATCAAAACTTGATTCAAAGAGAGCTGGAACACGCTTGTACCTTCTCTGCTCTAAGAGAACAGGAGGAATCCTTCTTCCGACAGAAATCCAGAATTCATTGGCTTAAGGAGGGGGATATGAACACTAAATACTTTCACCACTTTGTCAACAAAAGGCGGCTTCTTAACCGTATCCTCACGGTCTCTACTGATGATGGTGAACTAGTAACTGACCCTTCTGCGGTCAGCAACCACATTGTTAGCCACTTTCAAGAGCTACTCAACGGAAGTTCTACTTCTATCCAGGCCTCTGTTCCGGAGATAAGTAACTTTGTTGGTCGGACCCTAGACAAGAATCAGCATAACTTTCTAGCACAACCAGTATTGGATGAGGAAATTAAGTCCACTTTATTTTCGCTGGCTAAAGGCAAAGCACCAGGACCAGATGGATATAATGTAGATTTCTTCAAGTCCTCTTGGGAGATCATTGGACCATCCATCCTCATGGCGGTAAGAGACTTCTTTGTTTCTGGGTACATGCTCAAGGAGTTAAACACCACCATTTTGACCCTAGTGCCAAAGTCCCCTAATGCTTCGGCCATGAGTGACTTTCGTCCAATTGCATGTTGCAACACCCTATACAAATGTATATCTAAAATTTTGGCTAGGCGCATTGCACATGTCCTTCCATCTCTAATTGGCCCTTCTCAAACGGTGTTTGTTAGAGGCCGCAGAATTAGCGACAACATTATGATTGCCCAAGAGCTATTCACGGATTTCCACCATGAGGCCTATCTTCCTAAATGCACCATCAAAGTGGACTTTCAGAAAGCATTTGACACTGTTGACTGGAATTTCATTGAAAAGGCTTTAAAGGCCTTCAACTTTTCGGGTTTCTTCATCAAACTAGTTATGGCTTGTGTCTCAACGGCTAAATTCTCGGTGTCAATTAATGGAGAATTACATGGGTTTTTTATGAGTTGTCGAGGCATACAACAAGGTGACCCCCTTTCTCCATATCTTTTTATTCTTGTAATGGAAGTCCTCTCTGGGATTATTAAGGCTAAAACAGATGATCCGGATTTCCATTGGTTCTGGCGGTACAAAAATAACCGGATATCTCATCTCTTTTTTGCAGATGATGTACTCCTGTTTTCACAAGCCCACTTGAGGTCGATTGAACTAATTAAGGAATCACTTGACCTGTTCTCCGACTGGTCTGGCTTAAAACCGAATGCTAGGAAAAGCAATATCTTCATTTCGGGAGGAACTCCAGATTTACATGAACAACTCCTTCTGTGCCTCGGCTTCCAACAAGGTACACTTCCTTTTCGCTATCTAGGCATGCCCATTATCTCGTCTAGACTACATAAAGAGGATTGTAAAAGCTTGATTGATTCTATAACTGCTCGAGCCCGTTCCTGGACTCAACGGTTTTTGTCCTTTGCTAGTCGATTGCAACTCATTAGTTCAGTCCTGATTTCCATACAAGCATATTGGGCCACTATTTTCTTCATTCCGAAATCTGTTCTGCATAGAATCGAGACTATTCTTCGGCAATTTCTATGGAAAGGTCCCGATTTAGGTATTGGAGGAGCTAAGGTAGCGTGGAATGCTGTCTGTCTACCTAAAGAAGAAGGTGGCCTTGGGATACGGCGACTCGTAGAATACAATAGAGCCTTGACTCTTAAACACATTTGGCTCCTCTTCACTGATAAGGAATCTATGTGGTGTAAATGGATACACTCAACTTTCTTAAAGCAATCTAATTTTTGGGTTGTATCCAAACCTACATACTGTTCCTGGACATGGAAGAAAATCTTGGATATGCGAACATCTGCCCAAGCTTTATTCCGGTGGAAGATTGGAAATGGCCACTTGGTCTCCTTCTGGTTTGATTGGTGGCACAATAAAGGCCCTCTCTACCTTATCTTCAGTAATGTTGACATATATCGATCGAGGATTTCCCGGGATATCTCTGTTCGGGAGTTCTATGATGATACATGGCAACCTTCAACCGCACTGACTACTATCTTGAGTTGGACGGAATCACCTCCAATATTTGAGGACAATACTCTGGACACATTGAATTGGACTCTGCATCCATCTAAATCTTTCTCGGTGGCGCGAGCATGGAATCACATCAGGATAAAAGGATAGCCAGCCCCCTGGCATTCCTTTATCTAGGATCATCACGTTGCCCCCCGCTATGCATTCCTTCTTTGGTTAGTATCTCTTAACCGTTTGCCTACCCAGGTATTTCTCCTACAGAACCGCAGGATTCATGCTGCAAATTGCATCTTTTGTTGTGCTAGACCAGATTTGGTCAATCACCTATACTTTGAATGCTCTTCGACTAGTAGACTGGCATCATTTTGGGCAACAAAATGCAACCTCCCGTGGCGCAATAGACCTTGGCAAGACCATATTAAGTGGGCAATGAAAGTCTGCGGTGGCTCTTCTTTTGCTCACCGCCTCTCTAGGTTCTCTTTTGGTGCATTATGCCATATCATTTGGACTGAACGGAACAACTCCATATTCAGGAACAAAAGTATATATATCCCGATCATGCATAAGCATCTTATCAAAGTGTTGAAAGACAAAGCCATATCCTTCGGGAGAATCGCTGACACACATAGGAACCGGAAACTACAAAGGAACTGGGGTTTACCTTCTTCAATCTTTGATGAGACAGGATAACCTTGTATTTTCGGTGTAATTGTTCTGCTTGTTTTGAATGGCCTCTTGTTGGCTAGTTGTATAGTTCCCCCTGAGTCATCCTTGACCCCACTCGGACATTCCTATGTCTTAGTTGGTTCGAGGTTGTCTTTTGGTGTTCTTTTGTATATGGTGTTTGGAAAGTAATACATATTCTTACCTTTACCAAAAAAAAAAACAACTGCTAAAGCATTTGCCAAGGATGTTTTCATTAATCAAGAACGAAAGCGGGGGGCTCGAAGACGATCAGATACTGTTCTAGTCTCAACCATAAACGATGCCGACTAGGGATCGGCAGATGTTGCTTTTAGGACTCCGCCGGCACCTTATGAGAAATCAAAGTTTTTGGGTTCCGGGGGGAGTATGGTCGCAAGGCTGAAACTTAAAGGAATTGACGGAAGGGAACCACCAGGAGTGGAGCCTGTGGCTTAATTTGACTTAACACGGGGAAACTTACCAGGTCCAGACATAGTAAGGATTGACAGACTGAGAGCTCTTTCTTGATTCTATAGGTGGTGGTGCATGGCCGTTCTTAGTTGGTGGAGCGATTTATCTAGTTAATTCCGATAACGAACGAGACCTTAGCCTGCTAACTAGCTATGTGGATGTACATCTCTATGGCCAGCTTCTTAGAGGGACTATGGCCGCTTAGGCCAAGGAAGTTTGAGGCAATAACAGGTCTGTAATGCCCTTAGATGTTCTAGGCTGCACGCGCACTACACTTATGTATTCAACGAGTCTATAGCCTTGGCCGACAGGCCTAGGTAATCTTTGAAATTTCATTGTGGTGGGGATAGATCATTACAATTGTTGGTCTTCAACGAGGAATTCCTAGTAAGCAGGAGTCATCAGCTCGCGTTGACTACGTCCCTGCCCTTTGTACACATCGCCCGTCGCTCCTACCGATTAAATGGTCCGGTGAAGTGTTCGGATCGCGGTGACGTGGGCGGTTCGCCGCCGATGACGTCGCAAGAAGTCCACTGAACCTTATCATTTAGAGGAAGGAGAAGTCGTAACAAGGTTTCCGTAGGTGAACCTGCGAAAGGATCATTGTCGAATCTTGCCTAGCAAAATGACCAGAGAACCAGT
>CM062254.1:15841666-15844166 GCA_031216405.1 Syzygium malaccense
GAAGTCACGTACAACAAACAAGTGTCAACTCTTCACATGGCCTGGTCGTGCAGTTGAATTGTGTCCCTGTGCCTCGCATCGTGCCCGTGTGCATTGTTCGTGGCCGTGCATCGTGCTCACGTGTATCGTTCATGGCCTTGCCTCATGCCCACGTGCATGATTCGTGACCGTTCGTCGTGCCCGCGTGCATCGTTCGTGGCCACCGTGCATCGTGCCCGTGTGCATAGTTCGTGGCCCTTCGTCGTGCCCGTGTGCATCGTTTGTGGCCGTGCATCGTGCCCCTGTGCATGGTGCTCGTGCCTCGTTCATGGCCGAGCGTATTGCCCGTGTGCATCGTTCGTGGCCGTACCTCGTGCCGTGCATCGTTCGTGGCCGAGTTTCGTGCCCGTGCATTGTGTCCGTACATCGTTCGTGGCCGTACGTCGCGCCCGTGCGCATCGTTCGTGGCCATGCGTCGTGCCCGTGTGCATCGTTCGTGGCCGTACGTCATGCCTATGTGCATGGTGCCCGTACCTCGTTCGTGGCCGAGCGTATTGCCCGTGTACATCGTTCGTGGCCGTGCCTCGTGCCGTGCATCGTTCGTGGCCGAGCTTCATGCCCGTGCATCGTGTCCGTGCATCGTTCGTGCCCGTGCGTCGTGCCCGTGTACATCGTTCTTGGCCGTGCGTCGTGCCCGTGTACATCGTTTGTGGTCGTGCATCGTGCCCATGTGCATGGTGCCCGTGCCTCGTTCGTGACCGAGCATATTGCCCGTGTGCATCGTTCGTGGCCTTGCCTTATGCCGTGCATCGTTCGTGGCCGACCTTTGTGCTTGTGCATCGTTCGTGCCCGTGCATCATGCCTGTGCATTGTTCGTGGCCGTGCGTTGTGCCCGTGCGCATCGTTCGTGGCCGTGCGTCGCGCCCCTGTGCATGGTGCCCGTGCCTCGCTCGTGGCCGAGCGCATTGCCCGTGTGCATCGTTCGTGGCCATGCCTTGTGCCGTGCATCGTGCCCGTGCATCGTGCCGTGCATCGTGCCCGTGCATCGTGCCGTGCATCGTTCATGGCCGAGCATCGTGCCCGTGCGTTGTGCCGTGCATCGTTCATGGCCGAGCATCGTGACCGTGCATCGTGCCGTGCATCGTCCATGGCCGAGCGTCGTGGCCGTGCGTCGTGCCGTGCATCGTTCATGGCCGAGCATCGTGACCGTGCATCGTGCCGTGCATCGTCCATGGCCGAGCGTCGTGGCCGTGCGTCGTGCCGTGCATCGTTCATGGCCGAGCATCGGGACCGTGCATCGTTCATGGCCGTGCATCGTTCGTGGCCATGCGTCGTGCCCGTGCATTGTGCCGTGCATCGTTCATGACCAAGCGTCGTGGCCGTGCGTCGTGCCCGTGCATCCTGCCGTGCGTCGTTCGTGGCCGTGCGTCGTGCCGGTGCATCGTGCCGTGCGTCGTTCATGGCCGAGCGTCGTATCCGTGCTTCGTGCCCGTGCATCGTTCGTGGCCATGGATCGTGCCCGTGCATCATGCCGTGCATCGTTCATGGTCGAGCGTCATGGCCGTGCGTCGTGCTCTTGCATCGTTCGTGGCCGTGCATCGTGCCCGTGCATCGTGCCTTGCAACGTTCATGGTCGAGGGTCACGCCCGTGCATCATGCCCATGGATCGATCATGGCCGAGCATCGCGCCCCTACATCGTTCGTTCATGGCTGAGGGTCGCGCCCGTGTATTGCGCCCGGGCATCGTTCATGGCCGTGCGTCCTGCCCGAGCATCGTGGCCAAGTGCATGGGATGTGGCCGGTGATCGTGGCCGAGTACATCGATCCTGGCCGAGCCTCGTGGCCGAGTGCATCGGTCATGCACGAGGCTCATGGCCAAGTGCGTTGGCCTTGCACGAGGCACATGGAACCGATCGCTACTTCACCGATCATTTCTCATCCAATTGAATCCATTCTTCTTCCTCAATTTTATTTGAGTCATCAAATAGCTCCCCCATTTGTTTTCCCACCTCCCAACTTTTTTTTTCTAATTTTCCGATTTTTTTAAATACCAAAAAAAAATATTTCCGAGCCGCAAAATTTTTTTCTGATGCATCCATAATTTAGTTCACATATTTCTAAGCATCTCTGCAAAAAATCTCATCAAAATTCAATTTCTACATTTTTTTAGAGACATGGTGCCATGTCAAATATGGTGAATGTCTCCTCCTGCTGGGAGTAAAATTGCTCATAAGGCTCTTTAGGGGAGTAGAGGTGCTCGAAGGCCATGACCGACCTTTGGGCAATTGTTGGGCAATGCATGGACCTATGTTATAGGCACAAGATTGAGTCATAACATGGATCAATGATCGATGAAATAGGCCATGGCCGATCAAATTGAGCACCTCTAAACAAAGATGGATGGACGAATGACATGTGCATCGCGTGGCTCCCCTCACGTAGGCATTCATGGCCGAGTGCATGGGATGTTGACAAGCCAAGCGGCCATATAGGATGAATCGATGATCGAGTTCTTTGGGAA
>CM062254.1:15849166-15886666 GCA_031216405.1 Syzygium malaccense
TTCGCACCTTTATCAGTGTCAACCGCCTCTCTTGTATTGGTATAGTTGAAACTAAAGTTAAAGACTCGCTTTTTGCTGATATCTCGCGTAGCCTTTGTGGTAATTGGTATTGGTGTGCTAACTATGAGTTTTCTCCCCTTGGGAGGATTTGGTTTGGCTGGAACCCTGTTGAGCTAGACGCTAGAGTTCTGTCCTCCTCCGACCAGCTGATACATATACAGCTTAAGCTGTTGAACTTGAATAAAACTTGCCTCTTTACAGTGGTCTATGGCGAACACTCCTTTATCAAGCGGCGGCCTTTATGGACTGATCTTGGCTCCATCTCCTCTTGCGACTTACCATGGATTGTCGCTGGGGATTTTAATGCCATAAGAGATCCATCCGATAGAGTGGGTAGCACTACGCCTTGGATCCCGGTTTTTGACGAATTTGGGGAATGTCTAAATCAGACGGGGCTGGAAGACATTCGTTTTGTGGGGTTTAGATACACTTGGACCCATTCTTCTGGTGACAGTCGGAAACTCCGCAAAATTGATCGAGTGCTTGCAAATAACATCTGGTTGCAACAGTTCTCTTACTCGGAAGCCAATTTTCTTGCCCCTGGGATATCTGACCATTCTCCCATGGTGGTTAAAATCCTTGAGCCTCCCAATATCAAGAAGCCCTTTAAGTTCTTTGACTTCTGGACTTCTCATCCCGAATTCTTGACTAGTGTGAAGCAAGCTTGGGAAACTCCGGTAGATGGTACGCCTATGTACACAATCTGTTGTAAAATGCGTATGCTTAAACAAAAGCTGAAACTTCTTAACAGGAGGTGTTTCTCTGATATCTCCACCCGTACTGAGCAAAGTAGAGCTGATCTATATGCTGTTCAGGCGGCTCTTGAATTACAACCTTTTGACAGGAGCCTCCAAGACAGAGAAGCGGAACTCTCGCGATCCTTCTCCACGTTGCGAATGCAGGAGGAATCTTTTTATAGGCAGAAGTCCCGTATTCGCTGGCTCAAGGAAGGTGACCTAAATACGCATTACTTCCACCACTTTGTTAACAAACGGCGTATCACTAATCGGATATTATCGGTTACAACTGATGATGGAACTTCAATATCTGATCCAATTGCGGTTAGGGCCCATATTGTGAATCACTTCCACGAGATGCTTAATGGGCTCCCTACGCTCAATGGGCCCTCCGTCAGCGACTTAGCCTTGTTCATTGGTCCGGTATTGGATGACAACCAAAGGAACCTATTGGGGCGTCCAGTCTCAAATGAGGAAATTCGGTCCACACTTTTCTCGCTTGCTAAGGGCAAAGCCCCTGGACCGGACGGTTATAATATTGAGTTCTTTAAAGCCAGCTGGGAGATAATTGGACCTTCCATCCTAGTAGCGGTCAGAGATTTCTTTGAGTCGGGCCGCATGCTAAAGGAGATCAATAACACCATTTTGACTTTGGTCCCGAAAACCCCGAATGCCTCAGCTATGTCGGACTTCCGCCCCATTGCCTGTTGCAACACTATATACAAGTGTATCTCCAAGATACTGGCTAGAAGGATAGCGAGGGTCTTTCCAACCCTAATTGGTCCTGCTCAGACGGCGTTTGTTAAAGGTCGGAGGATCAGTGATAATATCCTGGTAGCTCAAGAGCTATTTGCGGACTTTCACCACCGGCCATACCTACCCAAATGTGCCATTAAAGTGGATTTCCAAAAAGCATATGACACTGTTGATTGGAACTTCTTAGAGAAGACACTTATGGCTTTCAACTTTCCTACTTCTTTTATCAAACTGGTGATGGCTTGTGTGACGACGGCAAAATTCTCAGTTTCCATTAACGGGGAGTTGCATGGCTACTTTGGGAGTTCCAGGGGCATTCGTCAAGGGGACCCCCTCTCGCCTTACCTTTTTATTATGGTCATGGAGATCTTTTCGGGCATCCTCCAGAATAAAACTAATACGCCGGACTTTCACTGGTTCTGGCGTTGTAAGAAGACCCGGCTATCGCACCTCTTCTTTGCAGACGATGTATTGCTTTTCTCAGAAGGCCACTTGAGGTCAGTTCAACTGATCAATGAGTCTCTCCTGTTGTTCTCGGATTGGGCTGGTTTAAAACCAAATAAGGCCAAAAGTAATATTTTCATATCGGGAGGGACTCAGGCACTACAGGACCAGCTAACTCAATGCCTGGGGTTTCAAAGAGGCACCTTACCATTTTGTTACCTTGGTGTGCCTGTTATTTCAACTAGATTACGCAAGATGGATTGTAAAGCCTTGATTGACTCTATCACGGCTCGTGCCCGGTCCTGGTCTCAACGCTTTCTTTCTTTTGCTGGTCGCCTCCAGCTCATAAAGTCGGTGTTGCATGCCATTCAAGTTTACTGGGCTACCACTTTCTCTTTGCCTAAATCTGTACTGAATAGCATTGAAGCAATTCTGAGGCAGTTCCTTTGGAAAGGCCCGGACCTTGGAGCTGGTGGAGCAAGAGTAGCATGGAAGGCGGTTTGCTTACCCAAAGAGGAAGGGGGGCTAGGCATCCGCAGGCTCGAGGAATACAATAATGCTTTGACTCTAAAGCATATCTGGCATCTTTTCACCGACAAAGAGTCACTGTGGTGCAAATGGGTTCATTCAAATTTCTTAAAGAAGAGTAACTTTTGGATTGTGGCCAAGCCTACCTTCTGCTCTTCCACATGGAAGAAGATCCTTGATATGCGCTCTGTCGGCCGTATGATGTTCCGCTGGAATATTGGAAATGGCCGCTCTATCTCCTTCTGGTTCGACAATTGGAGCAGTAGGGGGCCACTACATCTCCTCTATAGTGATGTTGAGATCTACCAGTCGCGCATTCCTCGAGAGACTACAGTTCGATCTTTCTTTGAAGGATCCTGGCAACCTTCACCTACCTTGGCATCTATCTTGAGCTCGATGGATGGCACCCCAGTTTTTTTAGATGATATGACAGATAAGGTTGTCTGGATGCCCAATCCATCCAATCCTTTCACTGTCAAACTTGCTTGGAATCACATTAGAAGGAAATGGTATCCTGCTCCTTGGCACCCCTTTATTTGGGATCGGCATATAGCTCCCCGGCATGCCTTCCTCCTTTGGCTTATCTCCCTTAACCGGCTCCCTACACAGGTCTTTCTAATCCATAATCGCAGGATTGAAGATGCTTTGTGTGCTTTTTGTGGATCCATTCCAGACTCAATCAACCATCTTTACTTTGAGTGCACCTCAACCAGAAGATTGGCTTCCCTTTGGGCGACAAAATGTAATCTTCCCTGGCGCAACCGTCCCTGGCAAGAACACATCGCATGGGCGATGCAAGTATGTGGAGGATCCTCGTTTGCCCATTGCCTTGCTAGATTTTCCTTCGGAGCCTTATGCCATATTATTTGGACCGAAAGGAACAACGCAATCTTCAGGAACAAGGATGTCTTTATCCCGGGCATGCGTAAGCATCTTTTTAAAGTCGTTAAGGACAAGGCTATCTCTATGGGGAGAGTTGAGGATACTTATAGGAACCGCGTTCTGCAGAGAAAGTGGGACCTCCCTTCTTCCATCTTTGGGTAGTGCTGAGGCCAATGTTCTGGTGGTCTTCTCTCGGATTCCTAGTATGCCGGCGGTGACCAACCTCCTTGTGTCTGGATATCTATCTTTGGTCCCCCCCTGTTGGGTTCTATTTTCCTTGCCGTTCTTCGGTGCTTTGTATAGTCCTGCTGGACCTCCCTGACCTTCTGAGGACATTGTTGTCCTAATAAGGTCAGCTGTTGGTCTGAGCTTAGGTTGTACTTGGTGTTTTTGATTAGTTATACAAACTCTTACCTTACCAAAAAAAAAAAAAAAAAACAACTGCGAAAGCACAAGTACTTTTCATTCTCACCATTTTTCGCGGGTACTGTTCATCACAGAATGCTCCCACCGGTGATTCTCGTAGTTACTGTTCACCCGCCGGGATTCTTCTGATTCCGGTGGCTTCCGGCGACCGTTTGGCCTGAAATTTGGTGGCGGGGCTCCTTGTTCACTCGTTGTTCACCCCCCCAAAGGATTTCTTCCCTTGTTCATCACAGAGGATGGGATACCAGATCTGATCACTGCCATTTCTGGTCTTCTTCGCCCGTGCGTCTAGACCGAACTGAACCTTCAGTTCTTGGCTGTCCTCCCGAAGGTAGTCAACTACACAGGTTCTCTCTTGTTGATCGAGTTTGGGGCTTGGGTGGTGCTCGTGCCATTTTAGAGGGTCCGACTGATACGCTTCCCCTGTTCCGGTGGGTGTTTCGTTTCTGAAATAGCTTGCTGGAGGTTTGACTGGTTGCGGCTGGGCAAAGTCTCCTCCGTAGGTTTTATTCATATACTCCTGCTGTGTGTAACTGGCGTCTGAGATTGGGTTTGCATTTATTATGGGAGTCTAGCTGCTGCGGCTCAAGCTCTGGTCTTCAAGGCAAATTGGTTGACCGGTAGGTGTTCGTAGAATTGCCTCAATGGCTGAGACTACAAATTCCTCTCTACCAGTCCCACCCTCTGATATAGGAGCTGAACCTCGCCCTGCTGGGGATCCTCAGACGAATCCTGGCTCTGTCGTGAACACAAAGGCAGCTGTTCTCTAGGAAAAATCCTCTTCTGTGTTGGATGGAACTGAATGCCCCTTGGGTCCTAGACCAATCCTAAAGGGCAATTCCAGCCGGAGTCGGAGTAGGAACCATCCGATCAATCGGAGCCACTCTCGAGGAAGAACCCGTAATGCTGGTGGTGGTAGGCGCTCTGAATCTAGAGTCAATCCAAACAGGAAATTAGCTGAGCTGGGACAGCCCCATGCTCGCCCTCAAGACCGTGTTGACCAAGGCCAAATGCCTAGAACCTGGGCAAACATTGCTAAAGTGCTGACTAAAGGCTACAACCTAGATTTTGTGCCTCCTCAAGTAGAGAATGGAGAAGTTATAGTGGATATCTCCCCTGCTGTTGCTGCTGAACAGAACCCATTGTGGCAGGAATGTGTTGTAGGACACTACTTAGGGAAGAAAGTTCCCTTTAAGCTAAGTGAAGAGGCTATTAGGAAAGCATGGGGTGATAAAGTGGTTGATATCAAACTCCATGAAAATGGATTCTACTTCTTTAGAGTCCCAGATTCTGAGTTCCGTAGAAAGATTATTGAGTCTGGACCGGTTTCAATCTTCAGCTGCACCATGTTATTGCAGCAATGGCATTCCAAATTGAAGCTCAAAAGAGGAGTTCTCGAGACCATTCCGGTTTGGGTAAGATTGAGAGACATACCTTTTTCCCTATGGTCCCCTGCTGGCATTGGGAGAATCGCAAGCGCCTTAGGGAAACCTTTATATGTTGATGTTCAAACAGAACAAATGTCGAGGATTTCCTATGCTCGAGTCTGTGTGGAGATAAAGGCCACGGAACCTAGAGCTGAACAAGTAAAGTTCCGTTGGGATGATGAAGTAAATATAATCCGTGTGGAATACGAATGGAAACCGCTGGCTTGTTCCTCTTGTGGAAACTTTGGGCACAAAGAAGGTTCTGCTGGGTTCAAATGTGCAGCTCATTCTGCTCCTGACCAGCGAGCTTCTTCTCACGCAAATGGCCAAGCCAACAGAATAGTCCAACCTGCACCCGCGCAGAGAGATGAAGGATGGACCCAAGTGCCTTCCAGGAAAGGCAAAGCACCCTCTGGACAGCTCCACTCAGCACCTTATTCTGCACCATCTCAGTTTCTCCCCGGCTCCTCCTCAGTCTCGAATCTGAACATTGCAGAACCACCTCTGGCTGTCTCGCTTCCTCCTCTGCAACCCATGAGAGAGGCTACTGACCCCAGCCCCCCGGCGATCACCGACCCAGCCTTAAGCCTCCCCTCTGCATCAAATCCGGTAGGACCTACTAATCAGATGACTGAGGAACATTCCCTTCCTTCGCAGGCTTCCACTGAAGGATCTTCTGAGTCCCAGGCAATTCTGGAAAAATCTAGTGACTCGGAAGGAAATCTGGAAAGGGGAGCAGCCCTGGCCTCACCCCCCAACACAAGATCTCGCACCTCTTTGTCTGGTGCTCCGGAAGAATTGCTTAGACCCTCTCCTAGTTCTGGCCAGCACACGGTGCACCCTGGAATAGCCCCTAGTCCGTCTTCCTCAAAAAAGAAAACAAAAAGGAGGAAGCCGAGAAGGTCTCAGCGGTAGCTTCCAGCATCTACATTATGTTTTTTGGAGTTTGGAATATCCGGGGCCTAGTTGCACCCCTGAGGCAAGCTGAAATACGTGCCTTTATAAGGAAGAACCACCTTTGTTGTGTTGGGATTATTGAAACAAAAGCAAAAGCTTCTTCTTTTGATGTGATTTCTAGAGGCTTATTTACGAATTGGCGTTGGCTTTCCAATTATAATTCCTCCCCTCTTGGTAGGATTTGGTTCGGATGGGACCCAAATGAGCTGGATATTAGTCTCATCTTTTCTTCTTGTCAAATAATTCATCTTTAGCTCCGTTTTTTGCACCTCCAGGAGTCTTGTTTGTTGACAATTGTATACGGTGAGCATACCTTTGTGAAGCGTAGACAATTATGGGCTGACCTCTACCGACTCTCTAATGGCGACTTGCCTTGGATCGTTGCTGGGGACTTCAATGCAATTAGAGATCCGGAAGACAGGGTGGGTAGCTCAACACCTTGGATCCCATCCTTTGATGAGTGTAGAGAAGGCCTCAACCGAGCGGGCTTGGAGGACCTTCGATATGTAGGTTGTCGATACACATGGACGCATTCATCCGGAGTTAAAAGGAAAATGCGAAAAATCGATCGGGTGCTTATCAATGACTGTTGGCTTCAACAATTCTCATTCTCTGAAGCAAATTTTCTTTCGCCTGGAATATCTGATCACTCCCCCATGGTGATCAAGATTGTACAACCTAGTTCCTCTAACAAGCCATTCAAGTTTTTTAACTTTTGGACTTCCCATCCTGCATTCATGGATATAGTTACCCAAACTTGGGATACTCACTTCAATGGTAATCCTATGTATACAGTTTACTGTAAGCTTAAGGCTCTTAAGTTCAAGTTGAAGCTTATGAATAGGTCTTCCTACTCAGACATTTCCATCAGGATAGAGCAGGCTAGACTGAATCTTTATGCTGTTCAAACAGCCTTGGAGGCAAATCCTTTTGATCAAAGCCTTATTACAAGTGAAGTTACACTCTTGCGGACCTTCTCTGACTTGAGATCTCAAGAAGAATCCTTCTTTCGATAGAAGTCTAGAGTTCGTTGGCTCAAGGAAGGAGACATGAACACCAAATATTTTCACCACTTCGTCAATAAGAGGAGACTCCACAATCGAATCTTAACTGTTACAACAGAGGATGGTGTGCTACTCAATGAACCTCAGGAAGTCAGCAACCATATCGTCAGTCACTTTTAGAGTTTATTAAATGGAGATCCAGTACCGGCCCAACCTACTGTTTCGGAGTTGGAATCTCTTCTTGGACATGTCTTAGACGAAAACCAGAGGACTTCCCTAACTCAGCCGATCACTGAGGACGAAATCAAATCCAATCTCTTCTCGCTCGCTAAGGACAAAGCTCCTGGCCCCGATGGTTACAACGTTGAGTTCTTCAAACACACTTGGGGGGTTGTAGGCCCATCCATTTTGATGGCTGTGAAGGACTTCTTTGAAACCGGTCAATTGCTTAAAGAGATTAATAACACCATATTGACGCTGGTGCCGAAATCACCTAATGCATCGGCCATGAGCGACTTCCGACCAATCGCATGCTGCAACACCCTATATAAATGCATCTAAAAAATCCTTGCTAGGCGCATTGCAAAGGTTATACCGACGCTAATTGGACCTTCCCAAACAGCTTTCGTCAAAGGCCGCAGAATCAGTGACAACATAATGGTTGCACAAGAACTTTTTGCGGACTTTCACCATGAAGCTTATCTTCCCAAATGCGCCATTAAGGTGGATTTCCATAAAGCCTTCGACACGATTGACTGGAGCTTTATTGAAAGGGTTCTTATGGCCTTCAAATTTCCAAATCTCTTCATTAAGCTGATTATGACTTACATCTCGACTGCTAAATTCTCGGTCTCCATTAACGGAGAATTACATGGTTTTTTTACTAGTAGCCGAGGGATACGACAGGGCGATCCCCTATCGCCATACCTTTTCATCCTAGCTATGGAAATCTTCTCAGTTATTCTCAAATCCAAAACTGAAAACTCCGACTTCCAGTGGTTTTGGCGATGCAAGAAACCACGCATATCTCATATGTTCTTCGTTGATGATGTTCTTTTATTTTCGCAAGGGCACATGAGATCGATAGAGATCATTAAAGAATCCCTTGACTTGTTCTCAAACTGGTCTGGCCTAAGACCAAATCTCAACAAGAGCAATATGTACCTCTCCGGAGGAAACCCCAAACTTCATAGTGCCCTTCTTCAATGCATCGGTTTTCAACAAGGGTCCTTGCCCTTTCGATACTTGGGGGTGCCTATTATCTCCTCTAGGCTTCGCAAAGAGGATTGCAAAATCTTGATTGAATCCATTACGGAGCGTGCCCGTAGTTGGACCCAAAGATTCCTATCTTTTGCCGGACGTGTACAACTTATCCAATCAGTTTTGCATTCCATCCAAGTTTACTGGGCCACGATTTTCTCCCTCCCCAAGTCGGTCTTGAATAGCATCGAGGCTATTCTTCGACGATTCCTTTGGAAAGGTCCTGGCTTAGGTACGGGAGGTGCTAGGGTATCTTGGAATGCAGTTTGTCTCCCAAAGGAAGAAGGTGGTCTCGGGATACGTAGACTTACTGAATATAATAGGGCCATGACTCTAAAGCACATATGGATCCTTTTCACCGACAAGGAATCTATGTGGTGCAAATGGATACATTCAAACTTTTTAAAGAAGAAAAACTTCTGGGTCGTATCCAAACCCACCTTCTGCTCATGGACTTGGAAGAAGATTCTTGATTTGAGGATCTTAGCCCAGACCCTTTTCCGGTGGAAGATTGGCAATGGCCGGACGATCTCATTTTGGTTTGATTGGTGGCACACAAGAGGCCCCCTTTTTCTTCTCTTCAGCAACATGGATATATACCAATCAAGGATCCCGCGGGACATTTTGGTTCGGGATTTCTTCCTTTCTACATGGCAACCTTCAGCAACTTTACACTCTATCTTGGATTGGATGGAAGTTCTTCCAAGCTTTGAAGATGATACTCCGGATAGCTTCACCTGGTCCCCTAACCCGACTGAACCTTTCTCGGTGGCCCAGACCTGGAATCAAATAAGGAAGAAAGGCCATCCAGCACCTTGGCATTCCTTCATATGGGACTCATATTTGGCACCCCGACACTCCTTCTTATTATGGATTGTGACATTAAAACGTCTACCTACTCAGATTTTTCTTATGCAAAACCGTCGGATCGAATCGGGACTATGTGCTTTCTGCCACACTACTCCATATTCCATCAACCATCTCTTCTTTGAATGCTCCGCTACCAGCAGACTGGCCTCGTTTTGGGCAACCAAAAGCAATCTGCCATGGCGCAACCGACCGTGGCCAGATCTTATTCTGTGGGCCGGCAAAGTTTGTGGAGGCTCCTCCTTCGCCCACCGACTTGCTAGGTTCTCCTTCGGTGCTCTATGCCACATCATATGGATTGAGAGGAACAACTCTCTCTTCAGGAACAAGAGCATCTTCATTCCGGGAATTCGCAAACACATTCTCAAGATGGTGAAGGACAAGGCATTATCCTCTGGAAAAATTGCTGACACACCTACAAATAGAAGACTTCAAAGGAACTGGGAACTCTCACCTTCCATTTTTTCTTAATTTGGCTGTGTAGTTCTCTGTCTTGTATTATGCTTTGTTATACTGGTCTTTTGGCTAGCCTTGTTGTACGCCCCCCCTCTCTCGGTCTTCATGTACTATTGGGGCTTAGGGTTGTCTCTTGTTTTTTTCCTTGAAAAAACAACTGTGTAAGCTGGTTCTAGATTAGTTCCTGCTAAACCTCTCCTGACCTTGCGGGGACATGCCTATGTCCTAATAGGGTCAGGTACGGGTTTAGGCTTTAGGTTGTACTTGGTGTTTGAAAAGTAATATACATTCTTATCTTACCAAAAAAAAAAAAAACAACTGCGAAAGCACGAAGACAGGGTGGGCAGCTCAACACCATGGATCCCATCTTTTGATGAATGTAGAGAAGGCCTCAACCGAGCGGGCTTGGAGGACCTTCGATATGTAGGATGTCGATACACTTGGACGCATTCTTCGGGTGAAAATCGAAAAATGCGCAAGATCGATCGGGTGCTTATCAATGACCATTGGCTTCAGCAATTCTCCTTCTCTGAAGCAAATTTTCTTCCGTCTGGAATATCTGATCACTCCCCCATGGTGATTAAGATTGTTCAGCCTAGTTCCTCTAACAAGCCTTTCAAGTTCTTTGACTTCTGGACTTCTCATCCTGCCTTCATGGAGACAGTTACCCAAGTTTGGGATACTCACTACATTGGCAACCCTATGTATACAGTTTACTGTAAGCTCAAGGCTCTCAAACTCAAGTTGAAACTTATGAATAGGTCTTCCTTCTCTGACATTTCCATCAGGACAGAGCAGGCTAGACTGAATCTTTCTGCTGTTCAAACGGCCTTGGAGGCAAACCCCTTTGATCAAAACCTAATTGCAAGTGAAGCTACTCTCTTGCGGACCTTCTCTGACTTGAGATCTCAAGAAGAATCCTTCTTCAGACAAAAGTCTAGAATCCGTTGGCTCAAGGAAGGAGACATGAACACCAAATATTTTCACCACTTTGTCAATAAGAGGAGACTCCACAATAGAATCCTAACTGTTACAACAGAGAATGGTATGCTACTCACTGAATCTCAGGAAGTCAGCAACCATATTGTGAACCACTTCCAAAGTCTTTTAAATGGCGGTCCAGCACCGGTCCATCCTGCTATTCCAGAGTTGGAGGCTCTTCTTAGAAAAGTCTTAAATGAAGACCAGAGGTCTAACCTAGCTCAGCCGATCACTGAGGAGGAAATCAAATCCAACCTCTTCTCGCTTGCTAAGGGCAAAGCTCCTGGCCCTGATGGCTATAATGTTGAGTTCTTTAAACACACATGGGGGATTATTGGCCCATCTATCCTCATGGCTGTAAAGGACTTCTTCGAGACTGGTCGATTGCTTAAAGAGATTAACAACACCATCTTAACGCTGGTGCCGAAATCCCCTAATGCATCGGCCATGAGCGACTTCCGACCAATTGCATGTTGCAACACCTTATATAAATGCATCTCCAAAATCCTTGCTAGGCGCATTGCAAAGGTTATACCGACGCTGATTGGCTCTTCCCAAATAGCTTTTGTTAAAGGCCACAGAATCAGTGACAACATCATGGTGGCACAAGAACTTTTTGCGGATTTTCACCATGAAGCATATTTTCCCAAATGTGCCATCAAGGTGGATTTCCATAAAGCCTTTGACATGATTGATTGGAACTTTATAGAAAAGGTTCTTACAGCCTTCAAATTTCCAGCCTCCTTCATTAAGCTGGTTTTGACATGCATCTCAACTGCTAAATTCTCGGTCTCCATTAATGGAGAACTTCATGGTTTTTTTGCCAGTAACCGAGGGATTCGTCAGGGCGATCCCCTATCTCCGTACCTATTCATCCTAGCTATGGAAATCTTCTCAGCTATTCTCAAGTCCAAAACTGACAGTCCAGACTTCCAGTGGTTTTGGCGATGCAAGAAACCTCGCATATCCCATTTGTTTTTCGCAGACGATGTTCTTTTATTTTCGCAAGGGCACATGAGATCGATAGAACTTATAAAGGAATCCCTTGATTTGTTCTCAAACTGGTCTGGCCTAAAACCAAATCCTAACAAGAGCAATATGTACCTTTCAGGAGGAAACCCCGAACTCCAAAACACACTTCTACAATGCATCGGATTTCAACAAGGGTTCCTGCCCTTTCGATACTTGGGGGTGCCTATTATTTCCTCTAGGCTCCGCAAAGAGGATTGCAAATTCTTGATCAAATCCATTACGGAGCGTGCCCGTAGTTGGACCCAAAGATTTTTATCTTTTGCTGGATGCGTACAACTTATCCAATCAGTTTTGCATTCCATCCAAGTCTACTGGGCCATGATCTTCTCCCTCCCCAAATCGGTCTTGAATAGCATTGAGGCTATACTTCGAAGGTTCCTTTGGAAGGGCCCTGACCTAGGTACGGGAGGAGCTAGGGTATCTTGGAATGCAGTTTGTCTCCCAAAAGAAGAAGGCGGCCTTGGGATATGAAGACTTACTGAATATAATAGAGCCATGACTCTAAAGCACATATGGATCCTTTTCACCGATAAGGAATCTATGTGGTGCAAATGGATACATTCCAACTTTTTAAAGAAGAAAAACTTTTGGGTAGCATCCAAACCCACCTTCTGCTCATGGACTTGGAAGAAGATTCTTGATTTGCGAGTTACAGCCCAGACTCTTTTCCGATGGAAGATTGGTAATGGCCGAACGATCTCCTTCTGGTTTGACTGGTGGCACAGAAAAGGGCCCCTCTATCTCCTTTTCAGTAACTCGGATATATACCAATCTCGGATCCCGCGGGACATATCAGTTTGGGAATTCTTCCATTCCACATGGCAACCTTCAACTACCTTACACTCTCTATTGGATTGGATGGAAGTTCTTCCAAGTTTTGAAGATGACACTCCGGACAGCTTGATCTGGAGCCCAGATCCGTCTGAGCCTTTCTCCGTGGCCCAGGCTTGGAATCAAACAAGGAAGAAAGGCCATCCAGTCCCTTGGCACTCCTTCATTTGGGACTCGCATTTGGCCCCCCGACACTCCTTTTTATTATGGATTGTGACATTAAAACGGCTTCCTACCCAGGTTTTTCTTATGCAAAACCGCCGGATTGAATCTGGGCTATGCGCTTTCTGTCACATTATCCCAGATTCCATCAATCACCTCTTCTTCGAATGTTCCGCCACCAGCAGGCTGGCCTCCTTTTGGGCAACTAAATGTTATCTCCCATGGCGCAACCGACCGTGGCCAGAGCTTATTTTGTGGGCCACCAAAGTATGTGGGGGCTCTTCCTTCGCTCATCGACTTGCTAGGTTTTCCTTCGGTGCTCTTTGCCATATCATATGGATTGAGCGGAACAACTCTCTCTTTAGGAATAAGAGTATCTTTATCCCTGGCATGCACAAGCATCTCATTAAAGTGGTGAAGGACAAAGCTTTTTCTCTAGGAAGAGTAGCTGACACACAAGGAAACCGAAGACTACAAAGAAACTGGGATCTCCCTCCATCCATATTTGAAGAGTCCGGTTAAAAAATTAGCTTTTTGCTGATTTGGTTGTCTTCTTTTCTTCTTCTTTTCTTGCTCCTTGCCGTCCTTCGGCTTGTTGTATAGTTCCTGCTGGACCCTCTTGACCTTGTTGGACATCACTATGTCCTAATACGGTCATGTGTTGGTCTAGGCTTAGGTTGTACTTGGTGTTTTGAAAAGTAATACAAATTCTTACCTTACCAAAAAAAAAAAAAACAACTGCGAAAGCAGATGGTTCAAAAACTTTTCATTTTCACCTTCTCGGGTTAGTGTTCACGCGTGCAGAACATGTGCTCTGCTAGGGTTCTTGGCGCTACTGTTCACCCGGCGGTTTTCCTCTGATTCCGGCAGATTTCGGCGGCCCTTGAAGCTATTCTCCGGCGACGAAGGCCCCTGGACTCCCCTCCGTGACTTCTCCGAAGAACTCCGTCTATTGTGCAGTGAAACAGCAGTGATTTCAGATCTGGGTTTCTCGCGTGGGTAGCTACGATCGCCGTGGTGGCCGTCTGCTGAACACCCGGCGATTTTCCTATGTTCCGGTGGATTCCGGTGGCTTTTGAAGCTATTCTCCGGCGACGAAGGCCCCTGGTATCTCCTCTGTGACCTCATTATAGGACTTTGTCACTTGTGTAGTGCAACAGCAGTTATTTCAGATCTGGGATTTCCAGTTGTGGATAGCTACGATCACCTTTGCTGGTCGACTGAGTGTTTGGAGCTCACAACGACGCCCTCAACCTTCTAAGGTAAAGCATTGTAGCTCTGCGGTGGTGCCTTCTCTATGGTTGGGTCCTATATCGGATTAGCTGAGTATTGCGGTGGTGTTCTGGAACTGGATTTCTTGAGCGGGGCTGTCTAGTTGCATAGCTGGAGTGCTATAATGTTGATACTTGCTGCTCTATTTAGTTGAGTAGTTTGTGGTCTGGCTAGTGTTTCCTTGATGGAGGAGGACAGGATTTGTGAGTCCCCTGCTGCTGAACCTGCCCAAGACACTGTAGGTCTTGCTGGAACAGAACAGATGGGAAAATTGCCTTCCCTGTCTAATCCCCCTTCTGGTTATAATCGTAGTCGTAGTAGAGGCCGCTCTAAGAATAGAAGCAGGTCCCTCAGGCGTGCCCATTTTAGAGAGTCCTCTGGATGCCCCCAACCTGACATTGCTGGAACTTCTAATGTGGTTGGATAGATTCCCAACAAGACCCTAGAGCAGCAGCCTCTTGCATCTAAAATCGGAACCTGGGCAAATGTTGCTAGAGTTCTAACCAAAGGATATAGCCTTAAGTATGTACCTCCACGGGTGGTGGATGGTGAAGAGATCGTGGAGATCACTCCAGATATTGCTGCTGCTGAGAGCCCCTTTTGGATGGAATGTGTTGTAGGCCAGTATATAGGGAAGAAAGCTCCTTTTAAGCTGACTGAAGAGGCTGTAAGGAAGTCGTGGGAGGATAAAGTCGCTGAGGTTAAATTACATGAGAATGGTTTCTATTTTTTCCGTGTTCCTGATAATGAATTCCGTAAGAAGATCATTGACTCGGGGCCGGTATCCATTTTCAGTTGTACTATGGTTTTACAACAATGGCACTCCAAGCTTAAGCTCAAGAAGGGAGTTCTGGATACTCTCCCGGTTTGGGTAAGACTTAGGGGCATTCCTTTTTCCTTATGGTCTCCTGCTGGAATTAGTTGTATAGCTAGTGCACTTGGCAAACCACTATATGTGGACATTCAAACTGAACAGATGACGAGGATCTCTTTTGCGAGAGTATGTGTGGAAATCAAAGCCACTAAACCAAGAGCTGAGCAAATTAAGTTATGTTGGGATGGTGAGGTGAATACCATCAATATTGAGTATGAGTGAAAACCGTTGTCTTGTCCTTCTTGCGGTATTTTCGGACATAAAGAGGGCTCCATTGGTTTTGATTGTGGCGCTGATCAGTCCACTACTAAGGTTGTGGCTCCTAACACAGGCCCTTCACACATTGTCCATAAGACTAGTCGAGATGGACAACTACAAAGGGATGAAGGATGGGTTCATGTCCATTCCAGGAAAGGTAGAGCTCCGGCTGCTAAGTCTGTATCCAGTCCTCCAGCGTTTTCTGAAGCTCATGACCAGCCCCCTCCGGCTTTGCTGGTACCACAGAACCCGGTAAACACAGAATCTCCCCTTGCCCCTGATCCTGTTCAACTCCCTCCTACGATGGATGCTGGTTCCGACCAGCTTCTCCGGCCAGCACAGCCTTCCGCTGGGACAGATTGCCGGACTGTTGCTCTGTGTTAATCTCTGGAACCAGTTACAGAAGCCATTGTGATGGGGCCTTTTCAAGACCATGAGGCGGGCCAGAGTCAAACCTCTGCTCAGAAACCTTCTGGTTTCACTGATCAGCAGACTATGGATCCTCTCCCCACACCACAGGATTCCACTGAAGACTCTTCAGATTCTCGGTTAGCATTAGAGGAGTCTAGTGCCTCAGATGACAGGCTGGGAGTAGAAGCAGCTGCTATGTCCCCTCCCACTACCAGATCTCGTACTCTTGCATCAAGTGTGTCTGAGGATATGCTGAAGCCCTCTCCCGGTTCTACACATAGCTCGAAATGCCATATGAGTGTTCCTAGCCCATCCTCCTCAAAAAAATCTAAAAGGAGGAGGCCAAGGAAAACTCAGAGATAGATTTCCATTTCTCCTTATGTTTTTTGGTGTATGGAATATCAGGGGGCTAGTTCATCCCCTTAGACAAGTAGAAATTTGCTCCTTCATTAGGAAGAATCATCTTTGCTGTATTGGTATTATTGAAACTAAAGTCACAGCTTCTCGGTTTAGTGAGATATCTAAAGACCTTTTTGCTAACTGGAATTGGATGTCCAACTACGATTTCTCTCCCCGTGGAAGAATATGGCTTGGGTGGGATCCAAATGAAATTGAGTTGGACTTGTTATACTCTTCTTCTCAACTGATTCATGCTCAAACAAGGTTGCTACGCATGCAGAAAACCTGTATGCTCTCAGTAGTATATGGAGAACACACCTTTATGAATCGAAGACATTTATGGGCTGACCTTGTTCGGCTCTCCTCATGTGATTTTCCATGGCTTGTTGCTGGGAATTTCAATGCGATTAGAGACCCAGACAATAGAGTGGGCAGGTCCACCCAATGGATTCCAGCTTTTGATGATTGTAGGGAATGTCTCAACCAAGCGAGACTGGAAGATCTCCGTTATGTTGGATGTAGATACACTTGGTCGTACTCCTTAGGAGCCAACCGGAAAATGTGTAAGATTGACCGAGTACTTATCAATGATAGCTGGACTCAAATGTTCTCATTTTCGGAAGCTAACTTCCTCCCTCCTGGCATTTCGGATCACTCCCCTATGGTGATTAAGATTGTTCCTCCGGTTACTTCGAACAAGCCTTTCAAGTTCTTCAACTTTTGGGCCTCTCATCCAATGTTTCTGGACTTAGTTACTCAAGTATGGGATACGCATATTGTGGGTTCACCTATGTTCGTTGTTTGCTGTAAACTCAAAACTCTTAAGGCTAAGCTGAAGCTCCTGAATCGTACATCCTTCTCGGATATTTCTACAAGAACCGATAAAGCTAGAGAGGACCTATACCTTGTGCAGACGGCTTTGGACTCGAACCCCTTCGACCAAAGCCTTCTTGCAAGCGAAGTAGAGCTGCAGCGAACTTATTCTGATTTGAGACTACAAGAAGAATCCTTCTATAGACAAAAATCAAGAATCCGTTGGATTAAGGAAGGGGACATGAATACCAAATTCTTCCATCACCACGTCAACCATAGACGGCTTCATAATAGAATTATGTCTATTTCAACAGAGGATGGGGAGTTTATTACTGAATCATTGGCGGTCAGAAACCATATTGTTTCCTATTTTCAGCAACTACTCACTGGCTTGTCAAATACCATTCAGCCCTCAATTAGGGAGTTGAGTGGTTTTATCGGCAAGACTTTAGATGAGAACCAAAGGCTATTTTTAACGCAATCGGTAACCGATGAGGAAATCCAAGCTACACTATTTTCGCTTGCTAAAGGCAAGGCTCCTGGGCCAGATGGATATAATGTTGAATTTTTCAAACTTACTTGGGGGATTATTGGCCCTTCCATCTTGAAGGCGATCAAGAGCTTCTTTGTAATTGGTCATTTACTCAAAGAAATTAACAATACCATCTTAACATTGGTACCGAAAACCCCCAATGCGTCGAGTATGAATGACTTCCGACCAATTGCTTGTTGCAATACCCTTTATAAATGCATCTCCAAAATTCTTGCTAGGCGTATCGCACATGTCTTACCTTCGATAAGCGGGCCATCCCAAACGGCTTTTGTTCGAGGTCGTAGGATAAGTGACAACATTATGATCGCACAGGAGTTGTTTGCGGACTTCCACCATGAGGCTTACCTTCCTAAGTGTGCTATCAAGGTGGATTTCCAAAAAGTATATGATACGATTGATTGGAGCTTCATTCAAAAGGTGCTAGCAGCTTTCAATTTTCCGGAATCTTTCACTAAGCTAATTCTGGCTTGCATATCTACTGCCAAATTCTCAGTTGCAATTAATGGGGAGCTACATGGATTCTTTGCTAGTACCCGGGGTATACGACAGGGAGATCCCCTCTCGCCGTACTTATTTGTATTAGCCATGGAAATCTTCTCGGGTGTTTTGCAAGATAAAACGAATAACCCGGACTTTCAATGGTTCTGGCGATGCAAGAAAGTGCGCACTTCTCATCTCTTCTTCGCGGATGACGTCCTCATATTCGCGCAAGCGCACTTGAGATCTATCCAACTAATCAAGGAAGCAATTGATTTGTTCTCAAATTGGTCTGGTCTAAGACCAAATACCAGGAAAAGCAACATCTACATCTCGGGAGGGAACCCAGATTTACGAAGTAGCCTTTTACTTTGCCTTGGTTTCCAACAAGGCTCTCTTCCTTTCCGATACCTAGGCGTGCCCATCATATCTTCGCGGCTTCGGAAAGAGGATTGCAAATGCTTGATTGATTCCATAACGGCCCGTGTTCGATCTTGGACTCATCGGTTCTTGTCTTTTGCGGGCCGGTTGCAACTAATCCGATCAGTCCTACATTCTATTCAGGTGTATTGGGCCACCATCTTCTCCCTCCCTAAATCAGTGCTATACAGAATTGAGACTATACCGAGACAATTTCTTTGGAAGGGCCCTGAATTGGGTGTGGGTGGCGCTAAAGTTGCATGGGACTTGGTATGCCTACCTAAAGAAGAAGGAGGTCTTGGGATCCGAAGACTTCTTGAATATAACAGAGCTATGTTACTCAAATACATCTGGCTTCTTTTTACCGATAAGGAGTCAATGTGGTGCAAGTGGATACACTCGAACTTTTTAAAAAAAAGCTCTAACTTCTGGATTGTCTCTAAGCCCACTTTCTGTTCCTGGACGTGGAAGAAAATCCTAGATATGCGGGAAACTGCTAGGACTATGTTTCGTTGGAAAATAGGAAATGGGCGTTCAATCTCATTGTGGTTTGATTGGTGGCACGACAAAGGCCCCCTATACCTTCTATTTAGTAATACGGACATCTACCAGTCTCGTATACCTAGGGACACATATGTTAGGGCCTTCTATGACTCGGTATGGCATCAGTCACTTACTCTGGATACTTTATTGAACTGGACTGAACCATCCCCATTTTTTGAGGACGACATTGAAGATGAGCTGATATGGGCCCCTCAACCATCCTCTTCCTTCTCGGTGGCGATAGCATGGAATCATATAAGAAGGAAAGGACTCCCGATCCAGTGGCATTCCTTTGTATGGGATCATCACGTTGTTCCACGCCACTCTTTTCTCCTGTGGATAATTTCCCTCAACCGACTGCCTACTCAGACTGTACTTATACATAATAGAAGGATTGACTCCGCTATGTGTGCGTTTTGTGGCGTTGTCCCGGACTCAATAAACCACCTCTTCTTCCAGTGCTCTTCTACAAGAAGTCTGGCGTTCTTTTGGGCAACCAAATGCTATCTCCCATGGCGTAACCGTCCGTGGCATGAGCATATTAGTTGGGCAATGGAGGTATGTGGAGGACCGGCATTTGCTCACCGCATATCCAGGTTCTCTTTTGGCGCCCTTTGTCACATAATTTGGACCGAAAGAAACAACTCTATCTTCCGAAACAAGACTATTTTCATTCCTGGGATGCGCAATCATATTATCAAAGTGGTGAAGGATAAAGTTTCGACCCTCGGAAGAGTTGCAGATACGCCTTTGAATAGGAGAATACAAAGGAGCTGGGGACTATCTCCTTCCATCTTCTCTTAGTTGGTTCTGTAGGCCTTCGCTTGTATAGTTTTTCCTTGTCTGTTGTTCTGTTGCTGTCTATCCCTATTCCCTTGGTTTTGTATAGTCCCTCTAGGACTAGGGGTAATTCTACTCCCAGTTGTTCCGATGCCATCTTCAGTGGATCTCCGATGGTTCTTGTGTCGCCCTTCCTTTTTGCGGCTGGTCTAGTTGTCTTTGGTTCTCTCTTTTTTCTAAGGTTGTAGCCGGCCTTTGGCTTGTCATATAGTTCCTGCTGGTCCCGCCTGACCTTGTATGGACATTACTATGTCCTTATATGTTCAGGTGTTGGATTGGGCTTAGGTTGTAGTTGGTGATTTGAAAAGTTATACATATTCTTACCTTACCAAAAAAAAAAAAGAAAAAACAACTGCGAAAGTAGACCACCCGCCTGGGCGGCGCTGCTGGAAAGGGCACTTTTCCTCTCGCAAAAGGTTGAGTGTTCGAATCCCAAGCGCCGCAGGGTGACTAAACCAGTGCACGTGTGTGGTGGCTAGCACGTGTCGCCCCCAGGGTTTACCTCCCGGCTGTCGGCCGTGCGGGGGTTCCCTGGGTTATCAAAAAAAAAAAACTGCGAAAGCATATATACTTTTCATTTGCGTCTGGTACTGTTCACCCGGTACAGGGGAGACTCTCTCCCGATTCTGGCGAGTTCTGGCACTGTTCATCCGCTTGGGTGTTCTTCGATTATGGGCTCTCTGATTGTCGGCTCTTGATGTTCCTTGGTGCTGGGCTTCGCCAGCAGCTATTCTAACTCTGGGAGAGTGGAATTCGCTTGAGGTTGCCTCAGCAAATCGATGTAGGCTCTCTACCGATTCTGGCAATTTCTTGCACTGTTCATCCGCTTGGGTGTTCTTCGATTCTGGGCTCTCTGACCATCGACCCTTGTTGATCTTTACTACTGGGTTTCGCCAGTAGCTATTCTAACTCTGGGTGAGTGGATTTCGCTTGAGGTAGCCTCAGCTAATCGGGTAAGCAGATCTGGAAATCAACTCTCTGCTGTTCTTAGTTCCTGTTCACCCGATTGGCTCCCTCTTTCGATTATGGTTGTTCAGTTTGTCGAATCTTGCTGTGCCCCTGGTCTGGGCTTCGTCAGGTGCGAGCTCGCCTCTAGATTGAAGGATCACTCATAAGTAGGCCCCTGGTTGTTGGGTCTTCAGATCTACGTGTTTCTGGGTTTAGTGGCTGTTCTACGGCTACTGTTCACCCGACTGGTCTCTCTTGATTCTGTTCGTTCAGTCTGGTGATTCTGTGTGAATTTGGTGCTGGGCTGGGTCAGTAGCTGTGGTTGCTCTCTCGTTTGGTGGTATTCACACGTAGTATCCCGGTGATTTGGTGCTCAAGTCTCTCGATGGCCTCCTGTCTGTCTTGCTTTCCAAAGCTCATGGCTTTTCTCTCCTAAGTTTAGCCATGGCTGGAAATCAGTGCAGTGAGGAGTCTCTCCCTCAAACGAAGGCTCCTATGGTGGTAGCTGAACCTGTGCAAGGCAAAGGCATCTCTAAGATCCCTAAGCATCAATCTGGTGCTAAGACTGGCTTATCCAAAGCCATCCCAAGTCTCGCCCATTCTGGGGAAAATGCAAGAGTTGATGTCCCTGGCACCTCAACTTGTAAGTCCATTGCTATGACTCGTCAAACACAACGCCCCGGGAGGCGTGGACGTAGCAGGTCCCAATCGGCCGGTGGGGATACTATGGCAGTAATTCCCCCAACTGTCCTAGATGCCCCGGGTACGTCCAATGCCCAAACCCAGCAGGGGCAGAAGCCTTATAGGCATAGCAAAAGCAGGGGAAGAAATCTGGTTAGGGGTCCTCGAAATGAATCAAATGCTGCTGAGATAAATTCCAGAGCTGAAGCGGTGGCAAAACCACCTAGCGGTGACCCAACACAGCAAACTCAACGTTCATGGGCAGCTGTTGCAAAGTCAGCGATGAAGGGGTATTCCCTGTCCTATATTCCTCCATCTATGGAAGATGGGAAACCGGTTGTTAGAATCTCAGAGGATATCCTAGAGGAGACTAACCCGATGTGGCTAGAGTGCATTGTTGGTTATTTCGTTGGCAAGAAATTGCCATTTAAATTGACGGAGAATGCTGTTCAGAGTCTGTGGGGTTCACAAGTGGTGGATGTCCTGGCTAATACTGATGGATTCTTCTTCTTCCATATACCTGATGAAGCTTTTCGCAGGAAAATATTGGACAGTGGCCCCATCACTATCCTTAGGGTGCCGATGATACTCCAATAGTGGCACCCGGTATTGAAGCTTAACAAAAATCAACACCAAGCTCTCCCGGTCTGGATTAAATTAAGGAACTTTCCTTATGCCTTGTGGCCGGCTTCGGGCATCAGCGTGGTGGCTAGTCCAATTGGTAAACCGCTGTATGTTGATATGCATACGGAAAGAATGAGAATGATTTCCTACGCTAGGGTATGCGTAGAGATTAAGGCGACCCAACCCCTTTTAGATTCTGTGGAAGTTATCTTGAATGGTGAAACTTGGTCGATAAAAGTGGAGTATGAGTGGCGCCCTATATCTTGTATAACCTGCGGTACTTTCGGCCATAGGTGTGCTATTCCCACTAAAGCGCCCAGTGGGAGTCTTAAAGCCAATCCTGTTCTTGTTGCTGATATTACCAAGCCTTCTCTCGTGGAAGGTGCTTGGGAGACGGTTAAAAAGAAGCAGGGACAAACGAATCCTTCCTCTGCTCTGGTGCCCCCCCAGAATTCTATTGCGCCTGGTTCAAGTCTTGCTAATGAGGCTATTAACAAACTCCCTATCCCTAAACCTGATTTGTCCTCTAAGGATTCTTCTGAGGCCTCCTCTGAATTAGAAGCGAATGTAGAGGACTCAGCAAGCAGTGTTGGTAGTGATTAGGAGGGGGACTCCTCCTTCCCTGATCCGATGCCTAGAGTGAAATTGCCCCATTGTGCTCCTGTTACTCCTTCTCCGTCCAGGGTTGGCCCCATTGCTGAATGTAATATGCCTCCGGGTGGCGACCCTGTCCAGGGCAATACTGGAGCTCCCGTGTCTTCTCCAGTAGCAAACCCCGCAGCAGCCCACAATCATCCTTCCACGAAGGTGGCCAAACCGAAACCAAGAAATCGGGGCGGCTCTAAAAGGAGATAGTCCCTTCCTCTTATTTGCATGTTGTTTGGTATATGGAATATTAGGGGCCTTGGTGAACCCCTTAAGCAGGCCAAAATTAGAGCCCTTATTAGAGCTCATAATATCTCTTGTATTGGTATACTTGAGACGAAAATTAGTCCGTCTCTTTTTGAAAAGATTTTGACTGGGCTTTTACCTGGATGGGTGTGGACTGCCAATTACAATTGTTCTCCTCGGGGACGTATTTGGATTGGATGGCAACCTCATGAGGTAGACTTGGAAGTGATCTCGGTCTCCTCTCAAGTTATTCACGGCCATGTCCGTATTTTGGCTCTCAATAAGACTTGTTTCTTATCGGTTGTATATGGGGAACATACCTTTATTGCTAGGCGTTCTCTATGGGCAGATCTTGTGAGATCCAGTGAAATTTTTTAGGCTGAACCTTGGCTAGTGGCAGGCGATTTCAATGCAATCCGATTTGACTCGGACAGATTGGGTAGCTCTAACAACTGGATACCGGCTTTTGATGAATTTGGCTTTTGTCTAGATCAAGCTGGCTTTGACGATTTAAGATATATAGGCCATCGGTTTACTTGGGTGACATCTTCTGGTGCCTCACGTAAGCAAAGGAAAATTGATAGAGCTTTGATTAATGATAAATGGCTCAGCTCGTTCTCCTTCTCGGAGGCCAACTTTCTTGCTCAAGGAGTTTCTAACCATTCTCCCATTATTGTTAGAATTGCTCTTACCTCCTTCTCTAGGAAGCCTTTTAAATTCTTTAACTATTGGATGTCTCACCCTTCGTATCCAACGATTGTCTCTCAGGTTTAGGACTCTCGTATTGGTGGTACCCCCATGTTTATCCTTTGCCAAAAACTTAAATTGCTTAAAGGGCATCTCAGGCAGCTCAATAAGGATTCCTTTTCGGATATCTCGACGCGCACTTCTCATGCCAGGGCTGTTTTAAAGTCTACTCAAGACGCCCTAGCACTGGACCCTCTTAGCTTGGACCTGGCAAACTTGGAAAAGGAGCAGCTCCAGGTATTCTCGGATCTTAGACTCCAGGAGGAAAATTTCTTTAAACAGAAATCAAGGATTAAATGGTTGAAAGAGGGGGATATGAATACCAAATATTTCCACCATTTCGTTAACAAGAGACAACTCCATAATCGGATCCTTTCGGTGTCGGACGATAACGGAGCTGTTCTCTCTGATCCGTGTATGGTTCACAACCATATTATCTCTTTCTTTGAGACTCTCCTTAAGGCGAACTCTCCAACCATGCGACCCACATGTGTAGAAATTCGGGCTGTGGTGGACTGTACCCTTAACGCTGATCAGATTCACTTTCTTTCTAGAGAAGCTACAGACATTGAAATTCGGAATGCAATGTTCTCCCTTGCCAAAGGTAAGGCCCCTGGTCCTAACAGTTTTAATGTTGATTTCTTTACATCTTCTTGGGAAACTGTGGGGACTTCAGTTGTGCGGGCAATTAAGGATTTCTTTCGATCAAGATCGTTGTTAAAGGAGATCAACACAACGATTCTCACTCTTGTGCCGAAGAAACCTAATGCCTTATCTATAAATGACTTTAGGCCTATTGCTTGCTGTAACACTGTTTATAAATGCATTACCAAGATCTTGGCTAATAGGCTAGCCTCTGTCCTGCCATCCATTATAAGCAATTCCCAAAACGCTTTTGTTAAGGGACGGAGGATAGGAGACAATATTCTTTTTGCTCAGGAGCTATTTGTAGGGTTTCACCATAAGCCTTATCGGCCTAAGTGTGCAATTAAGGTTGATTTTCAGAAGGCCTATGACACAATAGACTGGGGTTTCTTGGAAAGGGTATTACAGACCTTTGGATTCCCTCAGTTGTTTGTTAAACTTATCATGGAGTGCGTAACTTCCCCAACATTCTTCATTGCCATTAACGGAGAGTTACATGGATTCTTTACAAGTGATGGAGGTATACGCCAAGGAGATCCTATGTCTCCTTACCTCTTTGCACTAGTGATGGAAGTACTCTCTAGAATTCTCAACAATCAGGCGCGGTGCCCGGGATTCAAATATTTCTGGAGGTGTAAGCCAGTGGGGTTAACTCATTTGTTCTTTGCTGATGATGTCCTTTTATTTGTTTAGGGGAATATAATCTCTACTACCTTGATGAAGGAAGGTCTCGACCTATTTTCAAAGTGGTCTGGTTTGAAGCCTAATGCTAACAAAAGTGAGATATTTTTCTCAGGAGGGACATCGGATACACGAGGTCAGATCCGAAATGTATTTGGATTCAATGAAGGTATGCTCCCATTCCGATACCTTGGGGTTCCTGTTATATCTACCAGGTTGAGTAAGGCGGACTGTAGTTCATTAGTGAATTCCATCACTGCACGAGCTCGTTCTTGGTCCCATAGATTTTTATCCTGTGCTGGCCGATTACAACTAATTAAGTCTGTCCTTCATGGCATTCAAGTATTCTGGGCAAGTGTGTTCACGCTCCCACTGTCTGTTCTGTCTAGAATAGAATTGGTCCTTAGACAATTCCTCTGGAAGGGCCCGGATCTTGGCGTTGGGGGGGCTAGAGTCCCCTGATGTGATGTTTGTCTTCCTAAAGAGGAAGGTGGCTTGGGTATTCGTAGACTTCGTGATTGTAATCTTTCTGCAATGCTCAAACATATATGGACTCTTTTCACAGATAAAGAATCCCTTTGGTGTAATTGGATTCACTCCACCTTTCTGAAGAAAAAGAGTTTTTGGATAGCGCCCAAGCCGACTTTTTGCTCTTGGGCTTGGAAAAAAATCCTCGATATCCGTCGGGATTTCCAAATGTTCTTCAAATGGCAAATTGGTGATGGTGCAACCACATCTTTCTGGTTTGACTCATGGCATCCCAAAGGTCCTCTCTCGGATTTCTTCTCCAGTAGGGACATTTACTGCTCCGGTATCCCAAGAGAGGCCTCTGTTCGGGAGTTCTTGTCTGGCTCGTGGCATAACTCAAATATGCTTTAATCTTTCAATTCCTGGCTGAATGCTATCCCTGTACTGAATGCACAGAGACCTGACCGTTTACTGTGGAAGGGCCACTCGTTAGGTATGTTCTCGGTGGCCTCGGCATGGGAACAGATCAGAATATGCAAACCTATTGTTCCTTGGCATTCCTTTGTTTGGGACCAGAGCATTGCACCGAGGTATGGGTTCCTGTTGTGGCTCATATCTCTAAATAGGCTCCCTACACAGGTCGTTCTGCTGAATTATCACAGAATATCAGATGGTGTTTGTGCTTTTTGTAAATGTAGACTCGATTCTGTTGATCATCTATTCTTTGGGTGCCCTGTTACGGCTTCCCTTGCACGGTTTTGGGCTGATAAATGTTATTTATCGTGGAGAAATCAGCCGTGGCAAGATAATCTTCATTGGGCAATCCGCTATATAGGCGGCCATAGCTTTCACCAGCGTATTGCACGCTTCTCATTTGCAACATTATGCCACATTATTTGGACAACTCGGAACAATATCCTTTTCAGGAATCAACCCCTCTTTGTGCCGGCCCTACGGCAACATCTTGCTAAACTCACTAGGGATAGAGGTTTGTCTTTCAAACCTGTTGAAGATAATCCTCGCAACCGAAGGGTCCAAGTCAGTTGGGGCATCTCGCCTACCATCTTTGATTAATCCCCTTGGGGTTGTGCTGCTTCTCTTTTGCAGTTTAGTGGTCGGTTTTTTTGGCCTTGTTGTATTTTGCGTTTGTTGCTCTTAGCTCCATAACCGTAACACCTTTGCACCTGTTGGGACACCTTGTGTGTCGCTTCAGGTACGAGATTTTTGTGTTTCGGTCACATCTCTTGTAAGTTACGCTTTGAAAAGTCAATATACTTCTTATCTTACCAAAAAAAAAAAAACAACTGCGAAAGCATACAAAATTACCAAGTAATCACCAAAAATGCTCTCTACTGGGTTTCTCGTGGGGTACTGTTCACCCAACGGATTTTTGCTGATTCTGGTGGCCGTTTGAGCTGATTTTTGGAGGCAAGGTCCCCTGGACTCTCCTCTTTCTCCCCTCCAAAGAGCTCCTTTTCTCTTTCAGTGTAGAGGCTGGGCCATCGGTTCTGATCGGTCACCTGGTGCGGTTCCTTTTCCTGAGAAATCCGACCATGCTGAGTGCGTTTTGCTGGATTGTTCTCTTGGAGGTCGACATCCCCCTCTTGTAGGTACCCTCTTTTCGTTTTCCCTCCTTCTGTCGTGGGGTTGGAGTTTGGGATTGGTGGACGTATTAATGCTGGGAAGGAGACCTACTGTTGCGATTCCCTGTTCTGGCTTTTATGTTGCTGTTAGGTTGACTGGTTGGTGAAATTGGTGTGGTAGCTTGCTATACTTCGACCCTATGGAGGAGAATATAAGAACCTAATCGCCTGGTCCCACCCCTATTGCTGAGTCTCAACCGGAGGTGAATGTTCCTACTGTTATCACCAAGGCAGTAGAACCCAAAGGAAAATCTACCTCTCTTATTCATGAGGTTGAACTTCCTACTGGCCCTAGACTCTTCCTGAAAGGTAACTCTAGCCGCAGTCGGAGTAGGGGTCGACCGAAGAATAGGAGTCGTTCTCATAGGAGTGCCCATAATGCTGGACCTTCAATTCATTCTATTTCCAGGTCAAATCTAGATGGGAAAACAATTAAGGCGGGACAGAACTCTAGTCGTCCTCAAGGCCAACCCATCCGTGCACCCGTAACTAGAACGTGGGCAAATGTGGTGAAGGTATTGACTAAAGGTTACAACCTAGCTTTTGTTCCTCCGCTGGAGGAGGATGGTGAAGTGATAGTGGATATTACACCAGAGGTAGTTGCTGATGAGAATCCACTCTGGCTGGAATGTATTGTTGGGCACTATATTGGGAAGAAAATTCCCTTCAAGTTAACTGAAGAAGCCTTTAAGAAAGCATGGGGAGAGCATATAGTTGATGTTAAACTACCTGAAAATGGGTTCTATTTCTTTAGAGTTTCGAATGCTGACTTCCGCAGGAAGATTATTGATATGGGACCGGTTTCTATTTTCAGTAGCACAATGATGCTCCAGCAATGGCACCCAAAATTGAAGCTCAAGAAGGGTATTATAGATTCTCTCCCGGTTTGGGTTAGGCTAAGAGATATTCCATTTTCTCTATGGTCTCCGGCTGGCATTGGTCGAATAGCCAGCGCCATTGGGAAACCACTGTATGTGGATGTGCAAACAGAACAGATGACCAGAATTTCTTATGCACAAGTCTGTGTGGAAATTAAGGCCACAAAACCCCGAGTGGAAGCTGTGATGCCCCCACCTCGGGGTCATTAACGTGACGTCCCGTTCATTATTATCATTCTTTAAACACAAGCGGAAGCATATTTCGAGACAATCACATGAAAAACAACAGCGGGATTCAGACAAATATCATCATGAGCAAACCTTGTATTTATAAGACACGCAAACATATTTTATAAGCCAACTTAGTCAATTTTTGCCATTTACACATAATAACAAGTGGCTTGGGTGTCCTAAACCCACTACTTCGGATTCACCGCTCCAAGCTTTCCCCGAACTCCAACATGGCTCAAACTTCCCCTGTCGCCGCCGTCCATTCGACCATCCTATGGACCTGAGGGGGGGAAAAACGGGGGATGAGTCGGGGAGACTCAGCAAGTGAAAACAGTAATGTCAAGCGAGGATATATCAATCGCCGTTAACATAAGTCGGCTCTTACCGCACCCACATCGATGGCAGATCAATAGCAAAGTTCAAACAAGAGAACATCACGCACGGCTATCACATGTGTACTTTACCAGCCAACTCTCAGTTACCAACCAAGGCTCGGTTCTATCTTATGTACACTTTACCATTCAAGGCTCGGTTCTATCTCAAAACAACATCAAACATGAAATATGGTCAAACCAAGGAAATGAACCAACTACGACCAACCAAACGACCGAGAAACGGTCCAAGCAAACCACGCCACAACGCATCTCAACATCCTTTCCCGATATTAAGGAATTCACTTACACATCAACGAAACCAGAACTAGAGAGTAGAAAATGGACGGGAAAGACGACGGCCTCGGGATCTCGTCAACTCATGGCGGTTGCCCTTTTCTTTTCTCTCCCTCGGCTTTCTTTCTCTCTCGATTTTCTCTCTCTCTCTCTCACGATTCTCTCTCTCTTTTCTCTCTTGGCTTCTCTTTCTCTCTCTATTTCTCTCTCCCTTTGGCCGAATGGCCTTGTTTCTATTTATAGGGAGACAAAACTTGGGGCCAAAGCTTGGATGAGGTAAGCGCGCGTGTCATCGGGGCAATGAGGTAAGCGCGCGTGTCATCGGGGCAATGAGGTAAGCGATGACCTCATTAGGTCATGATGACGGTGCCTCCAAAGTCCAACTTCCATTAATGCGAGTCATGATGAAGGGCTCTAAAGTCCAAGCATTAATACAAGCCATTATGAGGGTGGCTTCCAAAGTCAAGAACAATAATGGCCAATAAATGAAGCTTGGAGGATAAGCTTTGACTCGGTCAAAGCCTTATCCTCTAGATTCTTCCATCAATTTTCCGACCGTGGACTCCCTAGAACCTTCTGATTTACTGAATTCTCGCGCAAATGACTCGGGTCACACGAAATATATCATTTTTGCACAAAAATCACAACCCGTGCCATACTTACTCACAAGATTTTCTGAAGGTTTTCCGCGATAAACACGCATAATAATTCCATCCAACCCGAGGTTTGGCGTGGGAAATCCTCTAAATATGCCTCAACTATCACCAAAAGACATCAAGTCGAGATTCCAACGTTTTTCATATAACAATTGATAAATCTTTGAAATCTGACAAAACCGAACAGCTTTGCACTGTTCACAAAATCGGACTTGAAATCATAGTAAACAGACTCCGGAAATTCTCAAATTCGGGTATGTCATAAAAAAGGCTTTAACAAACATTTCTCATGAAGAACACGAATTCAAAATCTTTCTGTAAACACCATTTTTAGTAGCTCAAAGACAGACTAAAAACAGTTCACTGGAACAGCATTCTTGTTTCTCAAATTAAGCTTTGTCCAGAATCCAAATCATCTCAGAAAATTCTTAAATTAATGTACGTTATAGAAAAGGACGTTCTCAACAACTTTCATGAAGGAAACTTTTCCAAAATCGGCCCAGAAAAGCTTGTAGAAAATAAAGACGGTGTAAACATCACCGAAATACCCATTCTGGGCAGTTTCACACGGTCCGAAAATCAGGCCATCGTACCACTCATATCAACTCCAAAAATTCTGAAATTAAATCGTGTAAAACTTTAAGATATTTGGAACAACTTTCAAGAAGAAAGTGTTGGGAAATTCGGACCACAAAATTCTCCCTAAAAATAACAAAATGAAGGGGTACAAAGGATCCAAAACTGGGTTTTCCAAAACAAGAGAAAACAATTTAGTTCTGATTGGAAAACCACCAAACTTAACCTATAGCCATTTCCCAGGGACTGAAATTGAGGATATTACAATTTACCTGCGGCTTCTCAGGCTCAAAAATCAAGATGTGACAGAAGTAGTGAAGTTTCGTTGGGACAATGAAGTGAATTTGATCAATATCGAATATGAATGGAAGCCTTTGGCGTGCTCTTCTTGTGGCATATTTGGCCATAAATTGGGTACCAGTGGATTCGAATGTGCCTCTGCACATACTGAATACAGAGCTGAGACTATTATTCGACCTCAAGGAGCATAAGGTTGGACTCAGGTCATCCGGAAAAAAGGCAAATCTCCTTCTGGCAAGCCATCAAACCAGATCCAACCTGCACTAGACTCACAACTGGCACCGAACCTGGGGGAGGAAGAAATCCAGACTATTGCTTTGAATCCCATTGTTGAACCTGGTTTGATAAGTCCTGAACTGAATCATTTTAAGGACTCTAAGGCAGGGCCGAGCCTTTCCTCTGCCCTGTGTCCTTCAGGCTTAATTGACCAGCAGATTGAGGATACTACTCTAAACTCACAGTCACCCACTGAAGACTCTTCCGACTCTCGGTCAGTATTGAAGAAGAATAGTGCCTCAAAAGAAAAGGAGGAGGAAGAACCAGCTATTGTATTCCCCCCCAACACTCATTCACGAACTATGGCATCCAGTGCCACAGATGAGATTTCTAAGCCCTCTCCTGGGTCAACTCCTAGCTCGATGTGTCCTGTTAAGGCACCTAGCCCGTCCTCCTCGAAAAAGAAATCAAAGAGGAGGAGGCCTAGGAAAACTCAGAGGTAATCCTCGCCTTGAATTATGTTTTTTGGTATATGGAATATTAGGGGTCTAGTAAACCCCCTTAGACAAGCAGAGATTCGGGCCTTTATTAGGACAAACAACCTTTCCTGTATTGGTATTGTTGAAACAAAAGCCAAAGCCTCTCTTTTTGCTGATATTTCTAGAGGCTTATGTGCTAACTGGCGGTGGATTTCCAACTATGAATTTTCCCTCCTTGGCAGAATATGGTTCGGTTGGGACCTGAATGAGTTGGAGATGAGTTTTATTTTCTCTTCTGGGCAAATGATACATGCTCAGCTTAGGCTTTTGTATATGCAAAAATCTTGTCTAATCACAATTGTTTATGGAGAACATACCTTTGTGAATCGGCGTCTGCTATGGGCTGACCTTATTCGGCTCTCTTCGTGTGACTTACCATGGATTGTTGCCGGAGATTTCAATGCCATCAGAGACCCGGATGATAGAGTGGGTAGCACAACTCCATGGATTCCGGCCTTTGAAGAATTTGGGGACTGCCTAAACCCGGCGGGACTAGAGGATCTTCGATATGTGGGTTGTAGGTATACTTGGTCTCATTCTTCAGGTGATAATCGGAAACTTCGCAAGATTGATCGGGTGCTCATTAATGACACATGGAATCAGCAATTCTCCTTCTCTGAAGCCACTTTCCTTGCGCCAGGTATCTCTGATCACTCCCCCATGGTGATAAAAATCTTACCGCCACATAGTTCCAAGAAACCCTTCAAGTTTTTCAACTTCTGGGCTACACATCCAAAATTCTTGGACTTAGTAGCTCAAGCTTGGGATACTCATATAGTAGGCACACCTATGTATTTGATTTGTTGCAAACTTCGGATTCTTAAATCAAAGTTGAAAACTTGTATAGAAGCTCCTACTCAGCTATTTCCACTAGGACTGAACAGGCCAGATCAAACCTCTATGCTGTTCAGGCAGCCTTGGAACTTCATCCTTTTGATCAGAGCCTGCGTGATAGTGAAGTGGAGCACATCCGATCCTTCTCTGCTCTGAGATTACAAGAGGAATCCTTTTTCAGACAGAAATCTAGGATTCGCTGGCTTAAGGAGGGGGACATGAATACTAAATTCTTTCATCATTTTGTCAACAAAAGGCGGATACAAAATCGAATTCTCTCGGTGACTACAGATTATGGTATTATAGTAACTGACCCACAAGCGGTCAGGAATCACATTGTTGGTCACTTTCAGGTGCTTCTTAACGGTAATTCTGCTCCTATTCAGGCTTCTGTTAGGGAGATAGGTGATTACATTGGCCGGGTTTTAGATGAGAATCAGAGGATCCTCCTAGCACAACCGGTTTCGGATGAGGAAATACAGTCTACCCCTTTTTCGCTTGCTAAAGGCAAAGCCCTAGGGCCGGATGGGTATAATGCTAACTTCTTCAAAACCACTAGGGAGATCATTGGACCCTCCATTCTCATGGCGGTAAGAGATTTCTTTGAGTCTGGATGCATGCTTAAAGAGTTAAATAATACCATTTTAACTCTAGTGTCGAAATCCCCTAATGCATCGGCCATGAATGATTTCCGTCCAATTGCATGTTGCAATACCCTATACAAATGCATCTCTAAAATCTTGGCTAGGCGTATTGCACATGTCTTACCAACTTTGATTGGCCCTTCCCAAACGGCTTTTGTTAAAGGACACAGAATTAGCGACAACATCATAATTGCTCAAGAATTGTTTGCGGACTTTCACCATGAGGCCTACCTTCCTAAGTGTTCCATTAAAGTGGATTTTCAAAAAGCTTTTGATACTGTTGACTGGAATTTCATTGAAAAGGCTTTGAAGGCCTTCAAATTTCCGGACTTCTTCGTTAAGCTGGTTATGGCTTGTGTCTCAACAGCCAAATTCTCGATCTCAATCAATGGGGAATTACATGGCTTTTTTGGTAGTTGCCGAGGTATACGACAAGGTGACCCGCTATCGCCATATCTTTTTATTCTGGTTATGGAAGTCTTCTCTAGTATTCTTAAGGCCAAAACAGACATTCCGGATTTCCGCTGGTTTTGGCGATGCAAAAAGTCCCGTATATCTCATCTATTTTTTGCGGATGATGTGTTATTGTTTTCAGAAGCTCACTTGAGGTCGATTGAACTAATCAAGGAATCTCTTGATCTGTTCACTGACTGGTCTGGCCTAAAACCGAATACTAGGAAAAGCAATATCTTCCTCTCGGGGGGGACTCCGGTTCTGCATGGCCAATTACTTCAATGCCTTGGTTTCCAACAAGGTACACTCCCTTTTCGCTATTTAGGAGTGCCTATTATTTCATCTAGACTGCGCAAAGAGGACTGTAAAATCTTGATTGATTCTATAACTGCTCGAGCCCGCTCCTAGACTCAACGGTTTCTGTCCTTTGCTGGTCGGTTACAACTTATCAAATCAGTCATGCATTCCATTCAAGTGTATTGGGCCACGATTTTCTCTATTCTGAAATCAGTGTTGTATAGAATTGAAGCTATTTTACGACAATTTTTATGGAAAGGTCCTGATCTAGGCATGGGTGGTGCTAGGGTAGCGTGGGATGCTGTATGTCTACCCGAAGAAGAAGGTGGCCTTGGGATACGGCGACTTGTAGAACACAATAGAGCAATGACTCTTAAACACTTATGGCTTCTCTTCACTGATAAGGAATCCATGTGGTGCAAATGGATACACTCAACCTTCTTAAAAAAATCAAACTTTTGGGTTGTATCCAAACCTACATTTTGCTCTTGGACATGGAAGAAAATTCTGGATATGCGAGCTTCTGCCCAAGCATTATTTCGGTGGAAGATTGGTAATGGACACTCGATTTCCTTTTGGTTTGATTGGTGGCACAACAAAGGCCCTCTCTACCTTATTTTCAGCAATGTGGACATTTACCAGTCGCGGATCCCCCAGGATACTTCGGTTCGGAAGTTCTACGATTGTATATGGTAACCTTCAAACACACTAGACAATATCCTGAGCTGGACGGAATCACCACCAATCTTCGTGGAAAATACTCCGGACAAACTGATATGGACACCACATCCTTCTAACTCCTTCTCGGTAGCGCTAGCTTGGAATCATATCAGAAGGAAAGGGCATTCAGCCCCTTGGCACTCTTTCATTTGGGATCATCACATTGCCCCCCGTCATGCCTTTCTCTTGTGGCTAGTATCTCTCAACCGGTTGCCTACCCAGGTACTTCTCTTGTAAAATCGCAGGATTGATACCGCCATGTGTGCTTTCTGTAGTACTAGGCCAGATTCGGTCAACCACCTCTTATTTGGCTGCACTTCTACTAGTAGGCTGGCTTCTTTCTGGGCAACGAAATGTAACCTTCCTTGGCGTAACCGTCCTTGGCAAGAGCATATTAGATGGGCGATGAAAGTTTGTGGTGGTTCTTCCTTTGCTCACCGCCTCTCTAGATTTTCCTTTGGTGTACTATGTCATATCATTTGGACTGAAAGGAACAATGCCATCTTCAGGAGCAAGAGTGTCTCTATCCCGGGTATGCGCAAACATCTTTTCAAAGTTGTTAAGGATAAAGCCATATCCTTTGGGGGAGTTGAGGATACTCTTAGGAACCGGATTTTACAAAGGAAGTGGGGACTTCCACCTTCAATCTTTGAAGTGACCTGATGGCCTCCTAATTTGGGTTCTGTTCCTTTTGTTTATGGTTGGCCTCTCTTTCGCCTATTGTATAGTTCTTGCTGAGCCATCTTTGACCCTGTTCGGACATCTCTATGTCCTAATTAGGTCGAGGGCTAGCTTTGGCGCTATTTTGTATTTGGTGATTTGAAAAGTAATATATATACTTACCTTTACTACAAAAAAAAAACAACTGCGAAAGCATTTGCCAAGGATGTTTTCATTAATCAAGAACGAAAGTTGGGGGCTCGAAGACGATCAGATACCGTCCTAGTCTCAACCATAAACGATGCCGACTAGGGATCGACGGATGTTGCTTTTAGGACTCCACCGGCACCTTATGAGAAATCAAAGTTTTTGGGTTCCGGGGGGAGTATGGTCGCAAGGCTGAAACTTAAAGGAATTGACGGAAGGGCACCACAAGGAGCGGAGCCTGCGGCTTAATTTGACTCAACACGGGGAAACTTACAGGGTCCAGATATAGTAAGGATTGACAGACTGAGAGCTCTTTCTTGATTCTATGGGTAGTGGTGCATAGCCGTTCTTAGTTGGTGGAGCGATTTGTCTGGTTAATTCCGATAACGAACGAGACCTCAGCCTGCTAACTAGCTATGTGGATGTAAATCTCCACGGCCAGCTTCTTAGAGGGACTATGGCCGCTTAGGCTAAGGAAGTTTGAGGCAATAACAGGTCTGTGATGCCCTTAGATGTTCTGGGCCGCACGCGCGCTACACTGATGTATTCAACGAGTCTATAGCCTTGGCCGACAGGCCTGGGTAATCTTTGAAATTTCATCGTGATGGGGATAGATCATTGCAATTGTTGGTCTTCAACGAGGAATTCCTAGTAAGCGTGAGTCATCAGCTCGTGTTGACTATGTCCCTGCCCTTTGTACACATCGCCCGTCGCTCCTACCGATTGAATGGTCCGGTGAAGTGCTCGGATCACGGCGACGTGGGCGGTTCGCCGCCGATGACGTCGCGAGAAGTCCACTGAACCTTATCATTTAGAGGAAGGAGAAGTCGGAACAAGGTTTCCGTAGGTGAACCTGCGGAAGGATCATTGTCGAATCCTACCTAGCAGAATGACTAGAGAACCAGCAACAAACTCAATGGGGACGGTGGGCCTCGCCCAACGTCTCCATACGCTTGGATGGCATGGGTGCCTACAGGCACTCGGGCTTTTCTCGGCGGCACAACGAACCCCAGCGCGGAATGCGCCAAGGAACTTTAACAAGAGAGCGATGCTCCCGCCGCCCCAGACATGGTGCGTGCGCGGGATGCCATGCAATCTCCTATTATTCATAACGACTCTCGGCAACGGATATCTCGGCTCTCGCATCGATGAAGAACATAGCGAACTGCGATACTTGGTGTGAATTGCAGAATCCCGTGAACCATCGACTCTTTGAACGTAAGTTGCACCCGAAGCTACTTAGGTGGTTGAGGGCACGTTTGCCTGGGTGTCACACATGGCGTTGCCCCTAACCTCTCGCCTTGAATTGGGCGGGCGGGACTTAGGTGCATATGTTGGCCTCCCGAGATGACCTTATCCCGGTTGGCCCAAAATCGAGCGTTGGAGTGATTAGCACCACGACATTCGGTGGTTGATGAGACCCCAATGATCAATGTCGTGCGTATCGCTCATACACATGCTCCACGAATCTACCTTTCACCAACGAGATCCCAGGTCAAGCGGGGCTACCCGTTGAGTTTAAGCATATCAATAAGTGGAGGAAAAGAAACTAACAAGGATTCCCCTAGTAACGGCGAGCGAACCGGGAAGAGCCCAGCATGAGAATCGAGCGCCCTCGGCGTTCGAATTGTAGTCTGGAGAAGTGTCCTCAGCGACGGATCGGGCCCAATTTCCTTGGAAGGGGGCGCCAGAGAGGTGAGAGCCCCGTCGTGTCCAGACCCTGTCGTACCACGAGGCATTATCGGCGAGTCGGGTTGTTTAGGAATGCAGACTTAATCGAGCGGTAAATTCCGTCCAAGGCTAAATATGGACGAGAGACCGATAGCAAATAAGTACCGCGAGGGAAAGACGAAAAGGACTTTGAAAAGAGAGTCAAAAAGTGCTTGAAATTGTTGGGAGGGAAGCAGATAGGGGTCGGCGATATGCCTCGGTCAGATGTGGAACGGTGTGAGCCGGTCTGCCGATCGACTCGAGGCATGGACCGATGCGGAATGCAGTGGCGGCCCAAGCCTGGGCCTTTGATATGTCCGCGAAAACGTCGCCATTGCGATTGTGGAATTCAGCACGCAACTTCTAGCGTGCCTCGGCATCTGCATGCTCCAGGCATCGGCTAGTGGGCTCCCCATCCGGCTCGTCTTAAAACACGGACCAAGGAGTCTGACATATGTGCGAGTCAATGGGTGGCAAACCCGTAAGGCGTAAGGAAGCTGATTGGTGGGATCCCTTTTGGGTGCATCGCCAACCGACCTTGATCTTCTGAGAAGGGTTCGAGTGAGAGCATGCCTATCAGGACCCGAAAGATGGTGAAATATGACTGAGCGGGGCGAAGCTAGACGAAACTCTGGTGGAGGCCCGCAGCGATACTAACGTGCAAATCGTTCGTCTGACTTGGGTATAGGGGCGAAAGACTAATCGAACCGTCTAGTAGCTGGTTCCCTCCGAAGTTTCCCTCAGGATAGCTGGAACTCAAGAACGAGTTTTATCAAGTAAAGTTAATGATTAGAGGCATCGGGGGCGCAACGCCTTCGACCTATTCTCAAACTTTAAATAGGTAGGACTGTTGAGCCATGCCACGGAATCGAGAGCTCCAAGTGGGCCATTTTTGGTAAGCAGAACTGGCAAT
>CM062254.1:15891666-15899166 GCA_031216405.1 Syzygium malaccense
TGGCCATGCATCGTGCCCATGCATCGTTCGTGGCCGTGCATCGTGCCCGTGCATCGTGTCGTGCATCGTTCCTGGCCGAGCGTCGTGCCCGTGCGTCGTGCCGTGCATCGTTCACGGCCTCGCATCGTGATCGTGCATCGTTCATGGCCGTGCGTCGTGCCCGTGCATCGTTCGTGGCCGTGCATCGTGCCCGTGCATCATTCCTGGCCGAGCGTCGTGCCATGTGTCGTTCACGACCTCGCGTCGTGATCGTGCATCGTTCATGGCCGTGCATCGTTCATGACCGAGCGTCACGGCCGTGTGTCGTGCTCGTGCATCGTGCCCGTGCATCGTTCATGGCCGAGCATCGTGCCCGTGCGTTGTGCCGTGCATCGTTCATGGCCGAGCATCGTGACCATGCATCGTTCATGGTCGTACATCGTGCCCGTGCATCGTTCGTGGCCGTGAGTCGTGGCCGTGCGTCGTGCCATGCGTCGTTCACGGCCTCGCGTCGTGATCGTGCATCGTTCATGGCCATGCGACGTACCCGTGCATCGTTCGTGGCCGTGCATCGTGGCCGTGCATCGTTCTTGGCCGAGCGTCGTGCCCGTGCGTCGTGCCGTGCATCGTTCACGGCCTCGCATCGTGATTGTGCATCGTTCATGGCCGAGCGTCACAGCCGTACGTCATGCCCGTGTATCGTTCATGGCCGTGCATCGTGCCCGTGCATCGTTCGTGGCCGTGCGTCGTGCCATGCATCGTTCTTGGCCGTGCGTCGTTCGTGGCCGTGCGTCGTGCCCGTGCATCGTGCCGTGCATTGTTCCTGGCCAAGCGTCGTGGCCATGCTTTGTGGCCGTGCATCGTTCGTGGCCGTGCATCGTTCATGGCCGACCGTCGTGGCCGTGCGTCGTGACCATGCATCGTTCGTGGCCGTGCATCGTGTCCGTGCATCTTGCCTTGCATCGTTCATGGCCGAGGGTCGCGCCCGTGCATTGTGCCTGTGGATCGTCCATGGCCGAGCATCGCGCCTGTGCACCGTTCGTTCATGGCCGAGGGTTGTGCCCGTGGATCTTGCCCATGTATCGATCATGGCCGAGCATCGCGCCCGTGCATCGTTCATGGCCGTGCATCGTGCCCGTGCATCGTTCGTGGCCGTGCGTCGTGCCGTGCATCGTTCGTGGCCGTGCGTCGTGCCCGTGCATCGTGCCGTGCATTGTTCCTGGCCGAGCGTCGTGGCCATGCTTCGTGGCCGTGCATCGTTCGTGGCCGACCGTCGTGGCCGTGCGTCGTGACCATGCATCGTTCGTGGCCGTGCATCGTGTCCGTGCATCTTGCCTTGCATCGTTCATGGCCGAGGGTCGCGCCCGTGCATTGTGCCCGTGGATCGTCCATGGCCGAGCATCGCGCCTTTGCACCGTTCGTTCATGGCCGAGGGTTGCGCCCGTGCATCTTGCCCATGTATCGATCATGGCCGAGCATCGCGCCCGTGCATCGTTCGTTCATGGCCGAGAGTCGCGCCCGTACATCGCGCCCGGGCATCGTTCATGGCCGTGCGTCGTGCCCGAGCATCGTGGCCGAGTGCATGGGACGTGGCCGATAATCGTGGCCGTGTGCATCGATCCTAGCTGAGCCTCGTGGCCGAGTGCATCGGTCATGCACGGGGCTCATGGCCGAGTGCGTTGGCCTTGCACGAGGCACATGGAACCGATTGCCACTTCACCGATCATTTCTCATCCAATTGAATCCATTCTTCTTCCTAAATTTTGTTTGAGTCATCAAATAGCTCCCCCATTTGTTTTCCCACCTCCCAACTTTTTTTTCCTAATTTTCCAATTTTTTTTATTTTTTAAATACCAAAAATAAAAAAAAAATATTTCCGAGCTTGAAATTTTTTTTCTGATGCATCCCTAATTCAGTTCACATTTTTCTAAGCATCTCTGCAAAAAATCTCATGAAAATTCAATTTTTACATTTTTTTAGAGATGTGGTGCCATCTCAAACACGGTGAATGTCTCCTCCTGCTGGGAGCAAAATTGCTCATAAGGCTCTTTAGGGGGGTAGAGGTGCTCGAAAGCCATGGCCGGCCTTCGAGCAATTGTTGGGCAATGCATGGACCTATGTTATAGGCACAGGATTGAGTCATAACATGGATCAATGATCGATGAAATAGGCCATGACCGATCAAATTGAGCACCTCTAAACAAAGATGGATGGACAAATGACCTGTACATCGCGTGGCTCCCCTTACGCAGGCATTCATGGCCGAGTGCATGGGTCTAGTGACCTACTATGGTGGTGACGGGTGACGGAGAATTAGGGTTCGATTCCGGAGAGGGAGCCTGAGAAACGGCTACCACATCCAAGGAAGGCAGCGGGCGCGCAAATTACCCAATCCTGACACGGGGAGGTAGTGACAATAAATAATAATACCGGGCTCTTTGAGTCTGGTAATTGGAATGAGTACAATCTAAATCCCTTAACGAGGATCCATTTGAGGGCAAGTCTGGTGCCAGCAGCCACGGTAATTCCAGCTCCAATAGCGTATATTTAAGTTGTTACAGTTAAAAAGCTCGTAGTTGGACCTTGGGTTGGGTCGACCGGTCCGCCTCACGGTGTGCACCGATTGGCTCGTCCCTTCTACCGGCGATACGCTCCTAGCCTTAACTGGCCGGGTCGTGCCTCCGGTGCTGTTACTTTGAAGAAATTAGAGTGCTTAAAGCAAGCCTACGCTCTGTATACATTAGCATGGGATAACATCATAGGATTCCGGTCCTATTGTGTTGGCCTTCGGGATCGGAGTAATGATTAACAGGGACAGTCGGGGGCATTCGTATTTCATAGTCAGAGGTGAAATTCTTGGATTTATGAAAGACGAACAACTGCGAAAGCACAACTTTTCATTCTCACCATGTTTCGGGTACTGTTCATCCAGCATGCTCTCCGGTTCTGAAGCTCCCTCGGGTACTGTTCACCCGCTGGAGTAACGGTGGTTTCCGGCCGTTTCCGCCGGTGGTTTGCATTGGAATTGGGCGACAAGGCCCCTGGGGGTGTCCTCTTCCTCCTCTACACGGGAATTTCTCCATCTCTTTGTACAGAGGGAGGATAAACAGATCTGAAGCTGCTCGACTGGAGTGTGTTCTTCGCGGGTACTGTTCACCCGACGGAGAGACACGGATTCCGGCCGATTTTGTGGATTTCTGAAGTTGATTTTCGGAAGCTAAGCTATCTGTACTCCCTTCTTCTTCATATCCTAAGGAATTTGCTTCACAATTAGTATCAAGGGAGGAATACCAGATCTGGGATTCTTGCTGGTGTGTTTACGTAAGTGGGCACCAACACACCCGATGAGCTGCGGCTGATTCCGGTGAATCTGGTGTTGCTTGGAGCTGGACCAGAAGACAAACCTGCTCCTATCCACTACGTATCTCCCTAGGATCGCGCTCTTCCCAGGTGTCGAGGTGAGTCCTGTTCTGGTCAGAAGCCCTGTTCTGGACTGGTGTTGCTGATAGACTATTTGGTTGTGGATACTTGCTCTTGCATATTGGACTGGAGATTGTGGCTGTATATACACTAGTGTGCTGCTGCTGCAATTGGGGTTCGACTGGTAGGTGGGCGTTGCTCCTGCTAACCTCCCTGCTATAGACTAAGGAGATGAAAGGTTGCCTGTTAGGTGTTTGAGAATTTGTCTGAATGGCAGAGGCTCTCATCACCACGGTGCCTGGTCCTTCCCTTGAGATAGCTAATGAAGTTGAGCAAGGTCAGCAGCTGGCTGTAGGCTCTGAAGTGAACAGAATGCACAATGCTGCTCCCACTAAGCCAGGTGAAACTAGGGGAAAATCAGTTGCCTTCAACAAAAAGCTCCCCCCTCCGGCTTCCAGATCTGACTTCAAAGGTAATGCAAGGCGTAGTCGCAGCAGAGGTCGATCTAAGAGCCGACATGTCTTCCCTAGACAGACACACGTTGTGAGCCCACCTGCTGGTACTGATCTTAGGACTTCTGCAGCAGGCCAAGCAAGGGAGCGACCGAGCTCAAGCTCTCACCCTGCTCCTGTTCAGGCGACCAGAACTTGGGCAAATGTGGCTAAGGCCTTGACAAAAGGTTATAACCTGGATTTTGTACCTCCCTTGGTTGAAAATGGTGAGACCATCGTCGACATAACACCGGAGGTTGAAGCTGCAGAGAACCCGAGATGGATGGAGTGCCTAGTGGGCCACTACATAGGGAAGAAGGCTCCCTTCAAGGTGACTGAAGAGGCCACTAAAAAGGCTTGGGGTGACCAGGTTGTGGACGTAAAATTGCATGAGAATGGGTTCTTTTTCTTCCGGATACCAAATGCTGGTTTCCGGAAGAGGATCCTCGATATGGGGCCGGTCTCTATTTTTAGTTGTACTTTAGTCCTCCAGCAATGGCACTCAAAAATGACATTTGAGAAGGGCAAACTGAACTCTATCCCGGTTTGGGTAAAACTAAGGGACATTCCATACTCCCTTTGGTCTCCGGCGGGCATTGGGCGCATTGCAAGTGCACTCGGCAAGCCTCTATATGTTGATACACAAACTGAACAGTTCACTAGAATTTCTTATGCCCGTGTATGTGTACAGATCTCGGCCACTAGTTCACGCCTGGACCATGTCAAGTACCGATGGAATGGTGAAGTAAATTCGATAACGGTTGAATATGAGTGGAAGCCGCTTGTATGCCCTTCTTGTGGAATATTTGGCCATAAACAGGGAACCAAAGGCTTTGATTGTGGGCTTCAACAGACTACAAATCAGTCCCAGCCTGCACCTCGGTCACAAGCAACAGACGATTGGACCTTGGTCAGGAGTAAGAAAGGAACTGCATCTTCTGGAGTGGCCTCAGAACAATGGCAGCTCAACCCTCCTCAGCGTCAGAACATGGGTTTGGAAGAGCCCCTGGGTTCTCCTGTTAGGCCGAATGTCCCTGGACCATCTGGTATTGCTGAATGCGTTCCAGGCAGAGATGAGCAGGAAAATCCCACTGATGTTGAGACAGATCCTAGACCCTCCCCCTCCCGGTTTCCAACAGGCACCCAGGAACAGCAGAGTTGGGCGTCCTCCCCTAGCTTGTTCCCAGAAGGACATGGTCTAGGAAAAATTGCACCAGGGCTTCCCCTGGACATGAACCCAGATGGTAAGGTTTCGTTGCCACCTGATCTGCATCCCGGAATTGGCCAGGTTCTGAAGAAGCCGGTATTGAACACCCGGGAAGGACTTAATGCAGAGACACCTTTCCTTGCTGGCTCGGACTCTTCACGGAGTATGCAACAGCAACCTGATGATCTTGAGTCTCACACGTCCTCTGCAGGTTCTTCAAGCTCACATGCTGGGGGAGAAAACAGCGACTCGGAAGGGCATTTGGAGGGAGACCCGGTTATTATCTCCCCCCCTATAACGCGTTCCCGAACCTTGTCATCACAGCCAGTGGACGATCCTCTCAAGGCACCTGTCATGCCAACCCTCAGCACACGCTGCCTCGATATGACTCCCGGACCATCCTCCTCTAAGAAGAAAGATAAGAAGAGGAGGGCTAGGAGATCTCGGAGATAATCCTCTTACCTTTGCTATGTTTTTTGGCATCTGGAACATTAGGGGCCTAGTAGATCCCCTGAGACAAGCGGAAATTCGTACCTTTATCAATGTCAACCGCCTCTCTTGTATTGGTATAGTAGAAACTAAAGTTAAAGACTCGCTTTTTGCTGATATCTCGCGTAGCCTTTGTGGTAATTGGCATTGGTGTGCTAACTATGATTTTTCTCCCCTTGGGAGGATTTGGTTTGGCTGGAACCCTGTTGAGCTAGAAGCTAGAGTTCTGTCCTCCTCCAACCAGCTGATACATGTACAGCTTAAGCTTTTGAACTTGAATAAAACTTGCCTATTTACAGTGGTTTATGGCGAACACTCCTTTATCAAGCGGCGGCCTTTATGGACTGATCTTGGCTCCATATCCTCTTGCGACTTACCATGGATTGTCGCCGGAGATTTTAATGCCATTAGAGATCCAACTGATAGAGTGGGTAGCACTACGCCATGGATCCCGGTTTTTGACGAGTTTGGGGAATGTCTAAATCAAACGGGGTTGGAAGACATTCGTTTTGTGGGGTTTAGGTATACTTGGACCCATTCTTCTGGTGACAGTCGGAAACTCCGCAAAATTGATCGTGTGCTTGCAAATAACATTTGGATGCAACAGTTCTCCTACTCGGAAGCCAATTTTCTTGCCCCTGGGATTTCTGACCATTCTCCCATGGTGGTTAAAATCCTTGAGCCTCCCAATATCAAGAAGGCCTTTAAGTTCTTTGATTTCTGGATTTCTCATCCTGAATTCTTGACTAGTGTGAAGCAAGCTTGGGAAACACGGGTAGTTGGTACGCCTATGTACACAATCTGCTGTAAAATGCGTATGCTTAAACAAAAGTTGAAGCTTCTTAACAGGAGGTGTTTCTCTGATATCTCCACCCGAACTGAGCATAGTAGAGCTGATTTATATGCTGTTCAGGCGGCTCTTGAATTACAACCTTTTGACAGGAGCCTCCAAGACAGAGAAGCGGAACTCTCGCGATCCTTCTCCACGTTGCGAATGCAGGAGGAATCCTTCTATAGGCAGAAGTCCCGTATTCGTTGGCTCAAGGAAGGTGACCTAAATACGCATTACTTCCACCATTTTGTTAACAAACGGCGTATCACTAATCGGATATTATCGGTTACAACTGAAGATGGAACTCCAATTTCCGATCCAATTACGGTTAGAGCCCATATTGTGAATCACTTCCAGGAGATGCTTAATGGGCATTCTACGCTCAATAGGCCCTCTGTTAGCGACTTAGCTTTGTTCATTGGGCCGGTATTGGATGACAACCAAAGGAACTTGTTGGGGCGTCCAGTCTCAAATGAGGAAATTCGGTCCACGCTTTTCTCGCTTGCTAAGGGCAAAGCCCCTGGACCGGACGGTTATAATATTGAGTTCTTTAAAGCCAGCTGGGAGATAATTGGACCTTCCATCCTAGTAGCGGTCAGAGATTTCTTTGAGTCGGGCCGCATGCTAAAGGAGATCAATAACACCATTTTGACTTTGGTCCCGAAAACCCCAAATGCCTCAGCTATGTCGGACTTCCGGCCTATTGCCTGTTGCAACACTATATACAAGTGTATCTCCAAGATCCTGGCTAGAAGGATAGCGCGGGTCCTTCCAACCCTAATTGGTCCTGCTCAGACGGCGTTTGTTAAAGGTCGGAGGATCAGTGATAATATCCTGATAGCTCAAGAGCTATTTGCGGACTTTCACCACCGGCCGTACCTTTCTAAATGTGCCATTAAAGTGGATTTCCAAAAAGCATACGACACTGTTGATTGGAACTTCTTAGAGAAGACACTTATGGCTTTCAACTTTCCTCCTTCTTTTACCAAACTGGTGATGGCTTGTGTTACGACAGCTAAATTCTCAGTTTCCATTAACGGGGAGCTGCATGGCTACTTTGGGAGTTCCAGGGGCATTCGTCA
>CM062254.1:15906666-15911666 GCA_031216405.1 Syzygium malaccense
TAAAAGTCGGCATACCTCCCTTAGACGTACTCACATTGCTAGCCCCCCTGCTGGATCTGTTCTTAGAGCATCGGCAGCAGGTCATGGTGATAAGATGAAGCCGAGCTCAAGCACTCAAACCACTCCTGCCCAGGCATCTAGAACGTGGGCTAATGTGGCTAAGGCATTGACAAAAGGGTACAACCTTGCATACGTCCCTCCCTTGGTTGAAAATGGGGAGATCATTGTCGACATAACTCCTAAAGTTGCTGCTGCAGAGAGCCCGAGGTGGCTGGAATGCTTAGTTGGTCATTACATAGGGAAGAAAGTTCCTTTTAAGTTGACTGAAGAGGCCGTTAAAAAGGCATGGGGAGACCAAGTAGTCGATGTAAAATTGCATGAGAATGGCTTTTTCTTTTTCCATGTTCCTAATGCTGTTTCCCGCAAGAAGATCTTAGATATGGGGCCTGTATCTATTTTTAGTTGTACCTTAGTTCTTCAGCAGTGGCATCCTAAAATGACACTTAAGAAGGGCAAATTGGATTCAATCCCGGTTTGGGTTAAACTAAGGGACATCCCCTTCTCCCTCTGGTCCCCGGCGGGCATTGGACGCATTGCTAGTGCACTTAGCAAACCACTTTATGTGGATGCACAAACTGAACAGTTGTCCAGAATATCCTATGCCTGGGTATGCATAGAGATCTCAGCCACTAGTCCTCGTCTGGAGCTCATCAAGTTCAGGTGGGATGGCGAAGTAAACTCGATAAATGTAGAATACGAATGGAAACCGCTTGTATGCCCTTCATGTGAAGTATTTGGCCATAAACCAGGTACTAAGGGCTATAGTTGTGCCCCTCAACAGTCGGCTACCCGACCTGTGCAGGTCTCTCGGTCCCAAGCTGCTAAGGACTGGATGGTGGTCAGGAGGAAAAAAGATTTTGCTTCTTCTGGTTTGTCCTCAGAACAGCGACAGATCAACCCAACTTCCAACCTGAATAGCCACATGGATAATGAGTGTCCTCTACCTCCTACTACCGGCCCGAATGTCCCTGTGTCAGTTGGTGGAGACTCGATTGCTGATCCAGACGTAGTCAGAATTGGTCTAATCAACCCCATCAACCTTGCAACAGGTCCCAGCTCTTCTCCTCCCCGGTGTCCAGCAAGCAATCAGATTCAGCAGATTCTGGAAGTCCTGTGCTCAGCAGGCCCTGGTCTGTCCATAACTGCAACAGGTCTTCCCCCGGGAAGTGTGATTCCTCTGGTGCATGGTTCGTGTCTCGCTCATGACCAGGACCAACTTAGGCCTGGTTTGAACATTCCGGAAGATCCTGCTGAAGTGTTACTCCCCTTGGCTGCCTCTGGCCCTCAAGGACGTGTTCAGCAGCAATTTGAGGACCTTGATACTAACTCTATTACGTCCTCTGCAGGATCCTCTAGTTCTCATGCCGGGGGCAATAATAGTGACTTGGAAGAACAAGTAGAGGGTGAACCGATTATTTCCCCCCCAAATACTCGCTCTCGAACCTTGGCTTCCCAAGCTACGGAGGACTATTCTAAGGCATCCTTGGGGCCGTCTCCTAGCACAAGCAGCCTTGGTATGATTCACGGCCCGTCCTCCTCAAGGAAGAAAGATAAGAAGAGGAGGGCTAGGAGATCTCGGAGATAACTTCTCTTATCCCTGTTATGTTTTTTGGTATTTGGAACATAAGGGGACTTGTAGATCCCCTAAGACAAACGGAAATTCGTACTTTTATCAGGGTCAATCGACTCTCTTGTATTGGTATTATTGAAACTAAAGTTAAAGAATCTCTTTTTCCTGGGATCTCGCGGGGTCTATGTAGTAACTGGTGTTGGAATGCTAACTACAGTTCTTCTCCCCTTGGTAGGATTTGGTTTGGATGGAACCCGGATGAGCTGGAAACTCACTTCCTCTCCTCTTCCAACCAAATGATCCATGTTCAACTTAGGCTCCTGAATTTGAATAAACCTTGCATTCTTACAATCGTTTATGGCGAGCACTCTTTTGTCAATCGGCGTCCACTTTGGTCTGACCTTGTTTCTATTTCCCCTTGTGACTTACCGTGGATTGTAGCTGGGGATTTCAATGTAATCAGAGATCTAACTGATAGAGTGGGTAGCACTACTCCCTGGATCCCGACTTTTGATGAATTTGGGGAGTGTCTGAACCAGGCAGGGTTGGAAGATATTCGATATGTGGGATTTAGATACACCTGGACCCATTCTTCTGGTGATAGTCGGAAACTCCGGAAGATTGATAGAGTACTTGCAAACGAGGCTTGGATGCAACAGTTCTCTTACTCGGAAGCCAGTTTTCTCGCTCCTGGGATTTCTGACCACTCTCCCATGGTGGTAAAAATTATTTCACCATTAAATTCCAAGAAACCTTTTAAGTTCTACAACTTATGGGATTCTCATCCTACTTTCTTGGAAATTGTCAAGCAAGCTTGGGATACACAGATAGTTGGCACACCTATGTATACTATTTGTTGTAAACCGCGTGTGCTTAAATAGAAGTTGAGACAACTTAACAGGGGGTTCTTCTTGGACATCTCTACAAGAACCGATCATCTTAGATCTGACCTGTACGCTGTTCAGGAGGCCCTTGAGCATTTGCCTTTTGACCAAAGGCTTCGCGATAGAGAAGCGGAACTCACAAGATCCTTTTCCATGATGAGAATGCAGGAGGAATCCTTCTATAGGCAGAAATCCCGTATTCGATGGCTCAAGGAAGGAGATCTCAACACGCATTATTTTCATCACTTTGTCAACAGAAGACATGTAACAAATCGGATTCTCTCGATCTCAACTGATGATGGGACGTTAGTTACCGAACCTCATATGGTTAGGACTCATATTGTCAATCACTTCTAGGAATTACTAAACGGAGGTTCTTCTTCCACTTTGGCCTCTGATAGCGAGATAAGTATGTTCCTTGGTCGGGTCCTTGATGAACAACAAAGGAACCTGTTGGCGCTTCCGGTCTCAGATGAGGAAATCCGATCCACTTTATTCTCGCTTGCTAAGGGCAAAGCCCCTGGACCGGACGGTTATAACATTGAGTTTTTCAAATCCAGCTGGGAGGTCATTGGACCCTCCACTCTTGCAACAGTGAGAGATTTCTTTGAATCAAGATGCTTGCTTAAAGAGATTAACAACACCATCCTGACTTTAGTCCCGAAATGCCCAAATGCGTCAGCTATGTCGGACTTCCGGCCTATTGCTTGTTGCAATACTCTTTACAAGTGTATCTCCAAGATTTTGGCCAGGAGAATGGCGCGAGTCCTTCCAACTCTTATTAGCCCTGCCCAAACGGCATTTGTTAGAGGACGAAGGATCAATGACAATATACTGATCGCCCAAGGGCTGTTCGCGGATTTCCATCATCGGCCGTACCTTGCGAAGTGTGCTATTAAAGTGGATTTCCAAAAAGCATATGACACTGTCGATTGGAGCTTCTTAGAAAAGACCTTGTTGGCCTTCAACTTTCCTCGCTCCTTTACTAAAATGGTGATGGCCTATGTTACGACAGCAAAATTCTCAGTCTCCATTAATGGGGAATTACACGGCTACTTTGGGAGCTCTAGGGGCATTCGCCAAGGAGACCCTTTATCGCCTTACATCTTTATTCTGGTTATGGAGGTCTTCTCAGGCATTCTAAAGTCTAAAACTGATATGCCGGATTTCCATTGGTTCTGGAGATGCAAAAAGACCCGGCTATCGCACTTCTTCTTTGCGAACGATGTTCTCCTATTCTCAGAAGGTCACTTGAGGTCAGTTCAACTGATAAATGAATCTCTCCTCTTGTTCTCTGAGTGGTCTGGTCTAAAACCGAATAAGGCGAAAAGCAATATATTCATCTCGAGAGGGACTCAGGTGTTGCAAGATCAAATTATTCAATGCCTAGGGTTCCAGCAGGGTACATTGCTATTCCGTTATCTTGGAGTGCCGATTATCTCAACTAGGCTGCGCAAGGTGGACTGTAAAGCCTTGATTGATTCTATCATGGCTTGTGCCCGTTCCTGGTCTCATCGGTTTCTTTCCTTTGCTGGGCGATTACAACTTATTAAGTCGGTCTTGCATTCCATTCAAGTATACTGGGCCACCACCTTCTCTCTACCCAAATCAGTACTGCATAGTATTGAGGCTATTCTGAGACAGTTCCTATGGAAAGGTCCTGACCTTGGAGTTGGTGGAGCTAAAGTAGCATGGAAGGCCGTCTGCTTACCCAAAGAGGAAGGCGATCTAGGCATCCGGAGACTTGACGAATACAATAATGCTATGACTTTAAAACACATTTGGCTTCTTTTCACAGACAAAGAATCGTTGTGGTGCAAGTGGGTACATTCTAATTTCTTAAAGAGGGCAAACTTCTGGATTGCACCCAAACCAACCTTCTGTTCCTGGACATGGAAGAAAATCCTTGACATGCGCACCTCTGCCCGAACTATGTTCCGGTGGAATATTGGCAATGGAAGATCTGTTTCTTTCTGGTTTGACTACTGGCACAATATGGGGCCGCTATACCTACTTTTTAGCAATGGTGAGATCTATCAGTCGCGCATCCCTAGGGAGGCTACAGTACGGTCTTTCTACGAAGGATCCTGGCTACCGTCACCTACCCTGGATACAATTTTGGGCTGGAACGATGCCATTCCGGTCTTCTTGGACAGCAGGATAGACAACTTCGTCTGGTCACCTCATCCATCGGAACCTTTCTCTGTTAACCGTGCTTGGAATCATATTCGAAGGAAATGGCATCCAACCCCATGGCATACCTTCATTTGGGACCGACATTTAGCTCCCCGTCATGCCTTTCTTCTTTGGCTAATATCTCTTAACCGGCTTCCTACACAGGTATTCCTGTTACAATATCACAGGATTGACGATGCCGTGTGCGTGTTTTGTGGTGCTACGCCAGACTCAATCAACCACCTCTTCTTTGAATGTACCTCCACTAGTAGATTGGCTTCGCTTTGGGCGACAAAATGCAATCTACCCTG
>CM062254.1:15919166-15931666 GCA_031216405.1 Syzygium malaccense
CATCGTGCCATGCATCGTTCGTGGCCGAGGGTCGCGCATCGTGCCCATGGCCGAGCATCGCGCCCGTGCATCGTGCCCGTGCATCGTTCATGGCCGAGCTTCGTGGCCGTGCTCGTGCACGTGCATCGTGCCATGCATCGTTCGTGGCCGAGGGTCGTGCCCGTGCATCGTGCCCGTGGATCGTTCATGGCCGAGCATCGCGCCCGTGCATCGTGCCCGTGCATCGTGCCGTGCATCGTTCGTGGCCGAGGGTCGCGCCCGTGCATCGTGCCCGTGGATCGTTCATGGCCGAGCATCGCGCCCGTGCATCGTTCGTTCATGGCCGAGGGTCGCGCCCGTGCATCGTGCCCGTGGCTCGTTCATGGCCGAGCATCGCGCCCGTGCATCGTGGCCGAGTGCATGGGTCATGCACGAGGCACATGGAACCGATCGCTACTTCACCGATCATTTCTCATCCAATTGAATCCATTCTTCTTCCTAAATTTTGTTTGAGTCATCAAATAGCTCCCCATTTGTTTTCCCACCTCCCAACTATTTTTTTATAATTTTCCAATTTTTTATAATTTTTTAAATACCAAAAATGAAAAAAAATATTTCCGAGCTTCAAAATTTTTTTTTGATGCATCCATAATTTAGTTCACATTTTTCTAAGCATCTCTGCAAAAAATCTCATCAAAATTCAATTTCTATATTTTTTTAGAGACGTGGTGCCACCTCAAACATGGTGAATGTTTCCTCCTGCTGGGAGCAAAATTGCTCATAAGGCTCTTTAGGGGGGTAGAGGTGCTCGAAGGCCATGACCGGCCTTCGGGCAATTGTTGGGCAATGCATGGACCTATGTTTTGGGCACAAGATTGAGTCATAACATGGATCAATGACCGACGAAATAGGCCATGGCCGATCAAATTGAGCGCCTCTAAACAAAGATGGATGGACGGATGACTCGTGCATCGCGTGGCTCCCCTCACGCAGGCATTCATGGCCGAGTGCATGGGTCGTCGACGAGCCAAGCGGCCATATAGGATGAATCGATGATCGAGTTCCTTGGGAATCGATGAATCCATGAGTCCCTTCGGTAAGATGAGACCATGCCTCGCGGCATGAATGAATGAGCTACGATGGTGCAATGATCGTCTCACGATCAGGCGAACGATCGAGTCTCGATTTGAGCCGAGATCAAGCCATGACCGAGGCCTCAATGGCCAAGGGGAGGCGAGATTGAGGCGAGATAGGGACGGAGATTGAAGCCACGATTAGTGATAAGATCTTGCTGTTCTCGCGTCTAGCGGTGCAGATGTGGCCTCGTTCGATGAGTTCGTGTGCTCCTCGAGTTCTCATGCTTGGAGAGCTATGGATTAGTTGGCTTGGTTTACTTCTAGTGTACGCGATGGCGTGTGAGAGATGACAAGAATGTGTGTGTTGGCAGGCTCCGTGCTGGTGCATCGAACTGCTTCCCTCACTTTCGATCAATTGTTGCTCCACGAATGAACGTTGGATGCAAAATGCGGGTTCCTGTGTTGCATACCTATTGCGATGGAAAGTTGTACATTTCGTTGTCCCTTTCATCACAACATCCTTTTGGATGCTTGGTTGGACTAGATAGTAGGGCTTGCGTTCCACGAACATCTCATGTGATTGTTCGGACGGACCGCGAGTGCTTTGCTCGTTTTCTCGGATGCGGAACTTTCTTCATGGGTAAGGGGTCATTGGCCCTTGTTCCCAAATCTCTAAGCGTTTATCGCTTTACTGGAATGATGCTCTTGCCTCGTCTTTGATCACGTGGAGCTCTCGGGCTTCATGATGGATCATGCTTGGCGGACGTCGTGAAGGAATGCTACCTGGTTGATCCTGCCAGTAGTCATATGCTTGTCTCAAAGATTAAGCCATGCATGTTGTTGACACCTAAATTTTGACGCATCATTTAGTGTAATTTGCATAGAAAATTAGGGATTAAATTTTTAACCCCTAAACAAAAATATTTAAATTGCATAACATATAGTTTAAATTCATTGCATTTTTGCATCGGACCGGCGGTGAATGAACGAGCTTAAATTTCATCGAATGGGACTCGGCTCGCTTGAAATGCAAAGGCCGGGAATTATAAGTCAAACGGGCTCGGTTGTTTTAATTTGAACTTAGTTCAACCCATTGTCATTAATTAATTCAGCCCATTTATCCTTAATTAATTCAGCCCATTTAAATTAAAGCCCAAGCCTAAGCCCATTAGGACTAGAAAGCCCATCTAATTGACCTAGATTAATACTATATATATATTATTAGGTCAGAATTTGAGGGGGACACAATTTTCAGATCAGAAAATTTTTAGAGTGTGAGAGTGAGAAAGAGAGAGAGAGGAGGAAGACCTCGCGCGACGCGCCCGCTGCCGCGCCCGCTCCCGCGCCCGCGCCCGCTGCCGCGCCCGCGCCCGCTCCTCACGCCGTCGCCGCCGCTGCTGCTTGCTGCTGCCGCCTCACGCCGACGCCGCTGCTGCCGCCGCTTCCGAACGATCACGCCGTTGCCCCGCCGTCATCCCGACACCGCGCCGCCGAATCCACCGTTCGCCGCTCATCCCGATCCGCAAGTTCGAATTTGGAAATTATCCGCAAATTAGGTAATTGAACATTATCCAATATTTTTAGAATATTTCGTTTCTTAATTTTTGGATGTTTGAATATTCTGTGAATATTGCGTGGATTGCTAGATATCTTAGGATAATGTTTGCCTTGTTCGCAATATTTGAAAATATTCAAAATTAGGAATCTTTCCTAATTCAGCAACGTATCTGGACAACTATCCGACCTTATCCCTAAGGTATGATACGTGGCGATACGGAAAATCATTATCCTATCCATAATCACTTGGGTACGATAATGATTTTTATCTGCTTTCCAAATTTGAATGATCGACTTTCTGTCAATATCTATGACCCTATAGATATGACTGATAGTTCGATTTTTGTGCCTAATCCGAGTTTGAAACGAATCTTGTGGATCGCGTGGTTGTTTTAAAATGTGGATGCCATCTTTGTTTAAATTGTTTTTCCTTTTCAAATAAAAAAGAAAATTCAAAAAATATCAGTTAGGATTCGAATTTGAATTTTGCATGTTTAGGAATCCTAAATATATCTAGACGATAGAGTAATTATTTAATTTAAATTAGGACTTGAGATAATCTATTTCCTAGTTTAAATTAAGTAATTTTCTAATCTTAATAGATTATTTAGGTTATTTTTTTAATTCCGAATTTTCATGAAAACCCCAAAAAAAGAATAAATTGTTTTATGGTAGATTAGGATAGATTGCATTCTTAATTTAAGTAATTTATTATTTCGAATTTTAACAAAAATCCCAAAAATAAATCACGTTAGGATATGTTAAGTCATCATAGGTTGCACGTTAATTTAGGCATATTTTTATTCCGAATTTCACCAGAAAATATCAAAAATAAATCATTTGCCCGTCATCAGAATTAGGTCACGTCGTCGCATGACATATAGTTTGTATGCTAGGTCTTGCATGTCATTTATTGCACGTCATTGCATGTAGATTAGGCTTCATTTAAATAAGCGAAAATCCAAAAATATTGTGTGAACTGCTTGTTAATTAGGAATCATATTAGGATGGTTGATGTGATTTTCTAGCTAACCATGCAGATGCTTACGTTGCTTCGAGGTAAGTAATTCTCCAAATCTTGCAATTTATTTAATGTTTTGATTATTGGGTGTTATTTTGGTGGTTTGCGCACCCGCATGAACACCTCACATGTTAGTGACTAAGTTAAAATGGATCCAAATTGCTTGCCAAAACATTTTTGAAAAGAAAAGGTACCGAAAGGGCGTTAGACTAGATCTAGCGTAATCAAGTCCCCGGGCTTAGAATCTCTGGTTCGTAGGAATAAAACATATCTCCCTATGTTTTATTTAGGTTTCTAATCGACCTACCACAAATAGATTAGTGGCGACTCCAAGCATGAAAACATTTGCATGTTAAAAACTTAAACCCAAAGTTGCGAATTGGTAGGGCTTGGGAGGGCTCGAGTTAGGTTTAGTCCTAATAATCCATTAGCCTGAGAGAAAAAACTTTAGGTCGCGACAGCTTGGCGACTCCGCTGGGGACTTGAGTTAAAACTCTTAGTGGACTTAGGCCAGTTTTTCTTTTCAAAAAAATATTTTTTTGCTTGGCAGCGAGGATCCCAGGTACGTCCCTAACATTTTAGGTGTTAAATGTTTTTGCAGTATGGGAGGTATAAGGGGAGGCGTGATTGTTAACCCTTGTTTTGCAGGGAGGTGTTTGGATGAATGATTTATTTTATGCACGAAGCGCTGTATGATATAACCTGCTGTGCATGCCTTGCATTTACACTACACCGCACACACTACCCGCTGCCGGACCTGGGCGGCACAGGTTTAGGATGGTACTGAGAAAACGGACACCCCGACCACACCTGCGTGGTATGGGTCGCCTTTCTTGGTCCCGAAAGTTCTTTCATGGTGTCATTGAATACCTGCCACGGTTGCACCCTTTGCAACCCGGGTCGGCTCTTTGACTAAGCCGGAGTCAGGGGAATCTCAGCCTAACCACCACCATGACTGGTTTAGCTCGGTAATCCTCATGTCTCCATTTTGCAAGCCAGAGTCTAGGTAGAAATCGAACCTCACGTTTCACGCGCATGTCTATGTGATTGCCATCATTCTGCCGGGTGAAGTAAGATTTCTGAACCTTTATCTAGCAATTTATTTATGTTTCGTACTTTCTTTGGTCGGTCCATGATAGGTCTAGGTTGGTTTTAAATTCGAAAGTAATAATCATTGAGTCCTTTTTAAAAAAAGAAAGAAAGAAAGAAAGAAAGAAAGCTCTTTTAGAGAATTTATTTTCAATCTATGTCTTTATTTTCCTAGATGTGTCATAGGTAATTATTTTCCTACAAAGTTTGCCGTCATCTTGCTTTTGCAAAAAAGGGACTTTAGAGAATTTATTTTCAGTCCATAGTTTCTAGGGAGTCTCACTTTTTGTTTTTCATAATTTTATGATTAGGGATTTTGGTGCTTCCATTTCCTAAGTTGTGTCTAGGGCGTCATTTATATTTCTTTTCCTAGATCACTTTTCATAAAGTCTCGTCCATATACGAATATTGTCATGAATAAACAAAAAAAAGACTAGAAGCGTGTCATGGACCAACCTTGTCTTGACCATGTGCTTATTTGGTTCATTTCTTTTACATCAGGTAGCTACGGACCGATCACGGTCGCCCATTCGTACACGGTCGAGAGCCAGAATGGCCGATCAAACCGACTTGCAAGAGCGTGTTATTGGTGTGGAAGACCAGATCAAGCAACTTGTCATCGCGATGCAACAAATGTCCGCTGAGATCAAAGCTCTCCGGTCGGTTCCTGTTTCGACACCCCTCGAAGCGTCAGTCCCAAAGCAGAAAATCAGAAAAAGTGTCGATGTTGACGGAGATGACGATATTCCTGATTTAGAAGATGACCCCGTCCATATCATCGTCAACAAGGACAAACCTGATGAACGGGTCAATAAACTTGAAGAAAGAGTGAAGCAGCTGGAAGGTTCACAGGATTCACCTTCGATCGATCTGTCCCTGTACTCACAGATCAAAATTCCAAAGAAGTTCAAAATGCCGGATTTCGACAAGTACAATGGCACCATATGTCCAAAAGCCCACCTACAGCTCTATCACGTACAAATGACTTCGTACGTTGATAACGAACTCCTGATGATCCATGCCTTTCAAGCAAGTTTGACGGGTCCTGCTTTGAGCTGGTATCTCATGAAGAAGATAAATGGCCTCAAAACTTGGAAAGAAGCCAGTGAAGCATTCTTGAAGCAGTACAGATTCATAACGGACATCATTCCTACTCGTGATGATCTCGAACGCGCTCAGATGAAAAAGACTGAGTCCTTCAAAGACTATGCTATCAGATGGAGGAATTTAGCTGCTCAGGTTGTCCCAGAACCCATAGACAGTGAGTTAAAGAGGATGTTCGTGAAAACTCTCCCGTTCGAATACCATAATCGGATGGTTGCCATTCCGACTGACAACTTCAACCAACTCATCCCCATGGGCGAACAAATTGAAATAGGGCTGAAAGATGGATGGTTTGTCGAGCCGTCCTCCTCGACCAGAAGATTTGGTGCAAGAAAAGAGAAAGAACCGGCAGCTGAAGTGAATGTGGCTTATAACCAACCGAGCCGGCGGAATGCTAACTCCGCCCCAGCAATCCAAGTAGTAGAAGCTCAACAACAAAACTCGGGTCGTCAACCTTTCCAGAGGAGGAACAACAGGAGGCAATTCACCCCCCTCCCCGGATCGTTGTCTCAAGTACTGACAGTGCTCCAGAAGAAAGGCTTGCTTACTACTGAGCCAAAGCGGCCCAATCCTGAGCGGTTCTATAACTTCGACCCGTCAAAGAAATGTGATTATCACATGGGTGAGCTGGGACACTCAACCGATGATTGCTATGCCCTCAAGCACCGAATCCAGAACCTCCTAGATACGAAGGCTTTCTCATTTCAGCCTGCTAAGCCGAATGTTCAGAACAACCCACTCCCTGATCACGCAGGCAATGTGAATGCCATATTTAGCTTCGATGCTGGTCGAATCAAGAATGTTAAGGTGTGTACTACCGACGTCTACGGTGAGTTAGTGAAAGCCGGTTGTTACCCAAGTAATGAAGACCTGCCCCTGGCTCTCATGAAAGAAAGAATCTCAAGAATGGTAGAAGCTGGGATGATCGTTTATGCTGACCACACTGGCATCATTTCCACTATCTCTGAAGTGGTTATTAATTGGGAGGAGGAGTTTGCTTCGTTGAATACCGGGAGCGACGAGGGCGACCCTCTGCTTGAAGACATGCCTCCGCTTGAAGACGCGTCCCATAATGAGGAAATCATTGTAAGCACGCCTACAACTAATGAAGGGATAGTGATCGAGATACCTCAACCGTATGAGTACAGTGACAATAAGGCAGTCCCTTGGTCCTACAGTCTCGATGTCGACTTGGTTACCAGATCCGGGCGTTCCTATGGCCAAGCTAATGCCCAACCTGCAAAACCCGTTACTGATGAAGAAGCCAAGGAATTTCTAGCTGTGATTAAGGCTAGCGAGTACAACATAGTTGAACAATTGCGCAAGATGCCCGCACAAATCTCTCTGCTTGAACTTCTCCAGACATCTGTTAAGCATCAGAAAGCCTTAATGAAGGTGTTAAGTGAAGTCCACGTGCCAGAAACGATCGATCATGACAAATTAGAGGAATTTGTGGGTTCTATACTCCTCAAGGACCTCATAGCCTTTTCAGATGAAGAGTTCCCTCTAGAAGGGAGGGGCCATACTAAGGCACTCTACATTTCTATCAAATACAAGGCCTCGCATGTTGCCCGGGTACTCATTGACAACGGATCGGCCTTGAACATCTGTCCTTTGGCAACTTTACACCGGCTGAAGATAGATCCTTCTAAGATAAATTCTGCAAAGACCTCCGTCCGAGCCTTTGACGGAACGAAGAGAGAAGTGATGGGAGAAATCCACCTTGACATACAGATAGGACCAACGATGTTCAATGTCCTATTTCAAGTTATGGACATCCCCACTTCATTCAATTTTCTGTTGGGTCGTCCATGGATTCATACCGCTGGGGCTGTGCCATCCAGTTTACATCAGAAACTGAAGTTCGTTGTGGAAAGAAAGTTAGTCACAGTCCACGGTGAAGAAGAGCACCCAATCTACCATGCAACGGCTATCCCCTATGTTGAGCCGGATTGCAAAATAGAATCGAGCTATCAGTCGCTCGAGCTCGTATCAACCATACATGCGTCAAGAGGATCATCACTGCCTATTCCTGAGGTGTCAAATGCTGCAGTCATGGTTGGCAGAGTAATGGTGTCCCATGGCTTTACTCCAGGTGAAGGCCTTGGTAGGAATGGTCAAGGTATCCGCCAACCAGTGGAAGTCTTTCGGAGGCCCCGCATTACTGGGTTGGGATACCTGGGGTCAAGTGAGTCAAATAATGGGGCACGTAGACGTGGACGTGGACGCGTTCGAGGTCGAGGTCGAGGAAGTGGACAGAACAGATCGCAATCCGAAGAAGAGCCGAATGTTGAAGAACGTAAGCGGGGTAGGTTGCTTCCACACCTCCGTACCACATTCCCGGGCCCGGCGAGAATGATGCATGAAGAGAAAGAGGTGATCGACACTCTGGGGCAGCCAAGCGGCAAGTTCGATTATTATGTGAAATACTCAGCACCCCCGAGCTTCTATGTTGACCCCTGTGACATTGTCCCGGATGGATGGGGAGGTATGGATGATTCAACACCTCTAGTGACAGAAGATCCTGATGATGCAATGGAGGGAATCACTGTCCTGTTCGATAATTTCTTAATTGGAGCCATCGAGGAAGGACCGTTGAAGGGAATGGGCATTGGCCCGCAAGAGTAACACATTTACCTTTTTCGCACACTCCCCTACGCGGGAATATTTTACTGCCCTTTAGGACTTGCCCCGTCTCGGGAGCTTCTTTTTAGTACTTTTCATTTCTAGGATTTGATTGTTGCAATTTCCATTCCAATAAATATAATTCATTTGGTGATAATCAATGAAATTACAAGTTATTTTCGTTTTGAGGGCATGTTGAGGTACATCAAACCAGCCCGGTGATGATATCCAACCGATAAAAGAAAATATAATCCAAGGAGAATTCTGAGGCCTGGGCTTCTTCATGCTTCCTCGTGTTGAAACCTTTTCGAAAAGAATTTCAAAATAAAAATCAATAGAAATACACTGTTTAGCCCTGTTTGTCCTACTGAACCCCCTACTTTATGTTTCAGGGGCAATTTTGTGACACGTGAGGGTATGGGAACGGTCCAATCTGATGAATTATGTGCTACCGAACCTGATCTCGATGACGCCAATGAATTCGAAGATTTCTCTGACTTCTAGCGTGATCTAGAGCATCATGAAAGACCTAAAGTCCTAACAGTAGACCAAACTATTACCGTCAACTTGAGTGATTCTGGAGAACCCAAAGAGGTGCCCTGATTCTCGCAGAAATGGATGGTCGTGAGTTCTCCAGTCCTGTTAATTCTGATGCTGTGAAGATCTATTATCCCTGATGGAATTTAACATTTCGCAGCAAAAGTTTTCAAAAGTTGGTTTTATACTCTGAATTGCAAACATTGCATTTATGAATAAATGGTTTCAATCAATTTCAAGTTAAGATGTTTGCATTGGCTTTAATTTCTGCATGGTTATTTGTCAACCTGTATCATTGACCTCAAAGGGGGAATCTGTTTAGACAATATGATAATTCATGTGGAATAAATTGAATGTGTTGAATGAGGTACATCGGGATGATGAAAGGCAAGCCATATCCTATACACAGTCCCATGCACTAATCCCCAGTAAGTTGAGTGGAAAAATTCCATGTCTGCAAGGTAAAGGGTTATCTCGCAAAAGGTACGGCAACTGAAATGATGAGAGGCAGTTCATTTCTCTATCCCAAACACTACAAGTTATCCATTGTTTCGCCACTTTGAGCCTAAACACTTGGAGAAATTCATTCAAATTACCCCTGTCAAGAACCACCCCACATCGGGGCAAACTGGAGGTAAGTCAGCGTCATAAGGTGAAAAATGAGTAGAAATTTTCATGCTCTCACTTGCATCAATCTTCGAGTATTGCTTTTTCAGATGAATTCACGTGAAGTTCAAGTGCCTTAGGATGACGAAGAGCATTTCTTTCTCTATCCTATACACATTTTATCCTTTGTTAAGCCCAATTGAGCCTGTAAATTCGTTTCTTAAACCCAGTTGGTTGATCATCCCCCACACTGGGGCAAGGCAAAAGTCATCATTGTTCAGGCAGCATATCCGGAGCGCCGATAAAAGACGAAGACCCTGAGAGTCCAAATGTTAGTCATTCGATCAAAACAAGCCAAAGTGTGACTGGCCAATGTATACATTGTAGACAGTGTGTGTCAAAAAAAAAAAAACTAGAGGGCATGAAAAAGCAGTGTGCCTGGTAAAAGCAAGGCCAATGCCCGTGAAAAAAAATAGAGAAAAAGTGACGACTTTAGATTAGAAAATGTTGAGGTGTGTCAAAGTCACAAAAATATCCAAAGTCTTGAGGAGTCAAATGATAAACTCTCGAAGCCAATGGAGCATCTGCTGAGAAGACAATCCCTGGTGAAGAAGAAGACCGGTGACAATGCCGAGATGATCACCAACTTATTCACCCCAATTATACACATTTTGAGCCTTATAATCCATTCATTTCTCAACCCATGAGCCTAGCCTATGTTACGTCCTTTACAAAGTCTCTTCAGATTATGGCATTTGAACTGACGTAGGATTTGGATGTTATAAGCTTAGCTCGAAGAAGTGCGAGCAAGTCCATTTCTATCTCATTTTGCAGGTTCTTGACTTGTAAACCCGCAGACAATTGCAGAGTATTTTCTTTCAGTAGTCTCGACTCGAAGAGTCTCTTTTGCTAAGCCATTGACCAAGCCCATGTTACGGTCCTAACAAAGACCTCTCAGATCGATAAAGTCGTACTGCTTGCGAGAATACTCGGACCATTGTCAACATAATGATGGTGAGATGGAGCGATTCCCCATAAATCAGCCTTTTCAATGAGAATGAGAGAAAGCCCTTTTGGACCGGAAGTCCCTCATTCGACATTTTCAAGATATCTACTTGTGAATCTGGATTGTCTTGTCATGGTTTTTCCCCAGCGAAGTTTGTGGTGCTGATTTGACAAAACCATCGTACATGAAAATCAGTTGAAATCATAGTTCATGTGTAAATGTATTCTTGACAGTGTGCGAATGCATATTACATGTTACTTAAAATCGTGTCTAACAGGAGACACACCTTCAGAGTTGGAGATATCACCAGGTAAGTATATCTCTATCCCTAGGATGCCTATGACTATCTAGGTATCCCTAACCTATTCAAGCAATTGTCAGGTCCCACATTTGATCATTTTTGTGATCTCTAGATGCCTTTGATTGTGTTCAGGTGTCTATTGATCAAACCTTTTCAGGTACTTCTGATGATATCCAGGTACTTTGTCAAGGAACTCTTGAACACTTGGGCTAGCCCCTTTGTTCGTCAAATCACAGATTTTTATACAATCTCGAGAAGATTCCCCCGTTACATGACTATGAGCAGGTATAGCCATGGCGGCCAAATCTTTACATATGAGCAGGTATATGTAAAGGTCGGAATGTTCTCCCCAAATTTCAGGTATTCCCCCGCTACTCACCTATGAGCAGGTATAGGTAAGGCGGCTAAATCTTTGCATATGAGCAGGTATATGTAAAGGTCGGAATACTCTCTTTATCTCAGATGTTCCCCCGCTACTCGCCTATGAGCAGGTATAGGTGAAGCGGCTAAATCTTTGCATATGAGCAGGTATATGTAAAGGTCAGAATACTCTCTTTATCTCAGATGTTCCCCCGCTACTCGCCTATGAGCAGGTATAGGTGAAGCGGCCAAATCTTTGCATATGAGCAGGTATATGTAAAGGTCGGAATGTTCTCTCAACCCCAGGTGTTCTCCCGCAGTTCACTTATGAGCAGGTATAAGTGAGGCGGCCAAATCTTTGCATATGAGCAGGTATATGTAAAGGTCAGAATATCCTCTTGATTTCAAAAGTTTCCCCCGCAATTCACTTATGAGCAGGTATAAGTGAAGCGGCCAAATCTTTGCAAACACCTATAGGGATGTATAGGTAGTTCGTAAAGATCGGAACTGTTCTCACGAATCCAGATGATGATTGGATACGTCGAGCTTTCTTCGTGTGTTTTGACTTAGCTGCAGATCACCGAAGTTCATCAACATATATCAGGCAATACCGATGGGGACTGAGCCCATACATTTGCCAAAACAATATACAAGTTAAAGTTGTGCTTCGAATTGCATTATCTCGCTCCTGTCAGGTAAGTGATTCCAGGTACGTTTTCTACTCATGTCAGCATGCATCATTTCTTAATGCATTGTAAAATGGGACTCATAATCCCGACAAAAACAACATTCATTGCATTTGCATGGTCGAAATTTAGGTATCATTTAGTCTTTGAATGCAACCTCTACGAGCTCACCTTCAAAGAGGGGCAGCTGTTGACACCTAAATTTTGACGCATCATTTAGTGTAATTTGCATAGAAAATTAGGGATTAAATTTTTAACCCCTAAACAAAAATATTTAAATTGCATAACATATAGTTTAAATTCATTGCATTTTTGCATCGGACCGGCGGTGAATGAACGAGCTTAAATTTCATCGAATGGGACTCGGCTCGCTTGAAATGCAAAGGCCGGGAATTATAAGTCAAACGGGCTCGGTTGTTTTAATTTGAACTTAGTTCAACCCATTGTCATTAATTAATTCAGCCCATTTATCCTTAATTAATTCAGCCCATTTAAATTAAAGCCCAAGCCTAAGCCCATTAGGACTAGAAAGCCCATCTAATTGACCTAGATT
>CM062254.1:15936666-15946666 GCA_031216405.1 Syzygium malaccense
TGGAAGACAAGATAGTGGGAGAACCATTATCCCCCCCTAACACCCGCTCTCGCACTTTGGCGTATAGTGCAACGGATGACAACTCCAAAGCTTCCCCCAGCTCAACACCTAGCTCCTTGTTTCCGGACAAAACTCAAGGCCCGTCCTCCTCTAAACTTAAGTCTAAGAGGAGACGGCCAAGAAAACAGCGGTAACCCCTTTCTCGGTATTCATGTTTTTTGGCATTTGGAACTCCAGGGGCCTAGTAGAACCCCTAAGACAAGCTGAAATCCGGGCTTTTATTAGAATGAACCGGCTCTCTTGTGTTGGCTTAGTTGAGACTAAAGCCAAAGCCTCCTTTTTTGATGACATATCTAGAGGACTTAATCCTAATTGGAATTGGATTTCCAACTATGACCATTCTCCTTTAGGCCGAATCTGGTTCGGATGGGATCCAAGTGAGGTTGAGATCACTCTCATCTACTCTTCTTCCCAAATGATCCACACTCAAGCTAAGCTATTGGCGATGCACAAATCCTGTCTTCTCACTATTGTTTACGATGAGCACACCTTTGGAAATCGGCGCCCCCTTTGGGATGACCTTATCCGGCTGTCCTCGTGTGATTTACCTTGGATTGTTGCCGGTGATTTTAATGCTATCAGAGACCCGAATGATAGGGTGGGAAGCTCTACACAGTGGATTCCGGTTTTTGATGATTTTGGTGCTTGCCTAAACCAAGCTGGGCTGGATGATCTACGCTATGTGGGGCATAGATACACATGGTCCCACTCTTCGGGTGACAACAGGAAACTCCGCAAGATAGACAGAGTTCTCATCAACGACCTATGGTACCAACACTTCTCCTTTTCTGAAGCGCTTTTCCTTGCACCTGGTATCTCTGATCACACACCTATGGTGATCAAAATCCTACCAGCTCATAACTCCAACAAACCTTTTAAGTTTTTCAACTTTTGGACCTCCCATCCGTCCTTTTTGGAGCTAGTTGCTCAATCTTGGGATTCTCAGATTGTGGGCACGCCCATGTACAGAATATGCTGCAAACTCAGAATCCTTAAAGGCAAGTTAAAAAACCTGAACAGAAGCTCTTTCTCTGATATCTCTAGTAGGACCGAAAAGGCAAGAACAGACTTATATGATGTCCAGACTGCCTTGGAAATTCACCCCTTTGATTAGGACTTGATCCAAAGAGAACGCGATCACTTACGGTCTTACTCCGCTCTGAGAAGCCAAGAGGAATCCTTCTTCCGACAGAAATCCAGAATCAGATGGCTTAAGGAGGGGGACCTCAACACCAAGTATTTCCATCATTTTGTCAACAAGAGACGACATCTCAACCGCATTCTCACTGTATCCACAGAGGATGGTGTCTTATTAACTGACCCTCCTGTAGTAAGTAACCTTATAGTTACTCACTTCAAAGATCTACTCAATGGCAGTCCCCCTCCTATTCAGGCCTCTTTTCAGGAGATCAGGTTATATGTTGGCCGAACTCTAAATGAGAACCAGCGGATCCTTTTAGCCCAGCCAGTTCTGGATGAGGAAATACAATCCACCTTATTTTCCTTGGCTAAAGGCAAGGCACCGGGACCGGATGGATACAACGTAGACTTCTTCAAATCCTCTTGGGAAATCATTGGACCTTCCATCCTTTTGGCGGTTAGAGACTTCTTTAATACTGGACGGTTGCTTCAGGAATTAAACTCTACCATCTTGACCCTAGTTCCGAAGTCCCCAAATGCTACGGCTATAGGTGATTTTAGACCGATTGCTTGTTGCAACACCCTTTACAAATGCATCTCTAAAATTCTTGCCAGACGCATTGCGCGGGTCCTCCCGTCCATCATTAGTCCCTCCCAAACAGCCTTTGTCAAAGGGAGAAGGATAAGCGACAACATTATGATCGCCCAGGAGCTCTTCTCGGATTTCCACCATGAGGCATACCTCCCAAAATGTGCCATCAAAGTAGATTTTCAGAAGGCATTTGACACAGTCGACTGGAACTTCATTGAAGAGGCTCTAAAGGCCTTCAACTTTCCTGGCTTCTTCATCAAGCAGATTATGGCCTGTGTATCCTCGGCCAAATTCTCAGTCTCCATAAATGGAGGCCTTCATGGGTTCTTCTCGAGTAGCCGAGGCATCAGACAAGGTGACCCCCTTTCGCCATACCTTTTCATCCTAGTTATGGAAGTCTTATCCGGGATCATCCAGGCTAAAACCGAGGACCCCAACTTTCGCTGGTTCTGGCGGTGCAAAAGTAGCAGGATATCCCATCTTTTCTTTGTGGACGATGTGCTCGTCTTTGCTCAGGCCCACTTGAGGTCAATTGAACTCCTCAAGGAATCACTTAAGCTGTTCTCAGATTGGTCCGGACTCAATCCGAATGCAAATAAAAGTAATATTTTCCTTTCAGGAGGATCCCCGGAACTTCATGAACTTCTTACTCGCTGCCTTGGCTTTCAACAAGGGACCCTCCCCTTTCGCTATCTTGGTGTGCCTATCGTCTCATCTAGACTTCGAAAAGAGGATTGTAAGAACTTAGTTGACTCTATCACGGCTAGAGCTCGCTCATGGACACAAAGATTTCTATCCTTTGCTAGTCGACTACAACTTATTAATTCAGTCCTAACCTCCATACAAGTGTATTGGGCCACTATATTTTCATTGCCGAAATCTGTACTTCATAGAATCGAGACTGTACTTCGACAATTCCTATGGAAAGGACCGGACCTTGGCTTCGGAGGAGCTAAGGTAGCTTGTGATGCGGTTTGTCTACTTAAAACGGAGGGAGGCCTCGGGATAAGAAGGCTTCTAGATTACAATCAAGCACTCATCCTTAAACATATCTGGCTACTTTTCACTGACAAGGAGTCATTATGGTGCAAATGGATACACTCCAACTTCTTGAAAAGATCTAACTTCTGGATAGCAACTAAACCTATTCTTTGCTCCTGGACTTGGAAGAAAATTCCGGATTTGAGATCCACAGCCCATGCTCTCTTCAGATGGAAAATAGGAAATGGACGCTCGGTTTCCTTTTGGTTTGATTGGTGGCACAACAAAGGGCCACTCTTCCTCCTTTTCGATAATATGGACATTTATAGATCGAGGATTCCTCGGGACATCGCTGTTCGAGACTTCTATGATAATACTTGGCAGGCATCTAGCACACTGACTTCAATCTTGGGATGGATGGATGAACCGCCAACTTTTGACGACAATTCCCTGGACTCCTTCATCTGGACGCCACATCCCTCTGGATCTTTCTCGGTGGCACATGCATGGAATCACATCAGAGTAAAAGGACCTTTAGCCCCTTGGCACACCTTTGTTTGGGATCCTCATGTTGCCCCGCATCACGGCTTCCTCCTTTGGCTAGTCACTTTAAACCGTCTGCCTACCCAGGTATATCTTCTTCAGAACCGCAGGATCCTCGATGGAAACTGTGCTTTTTGTGGGACTACTCCGGACTCGGCAAACCACCTCTACTTTGATTGCCCTTCCACAAATAGACTAGCTTCCTTTTGGGCTACAAAATGTAACCTCCCGTGGCGAAATAGACCCTGGCATGACCATCTATCATGGGCCATGAAATTCTGCGGAGGATCCTCCTTTGCACACCGGCTCTCGAGATTCTCATTTGGAGCTCTATGCCACATCATTTGGACTGAAAGAAACAACTCACTCTTCAGGAACAAGAGCATTCACATCCCGGGTATGCGCAAGCACCTCATCAAAGTGGTGAAGGACAAAGCTATCTCTCTTGGTAGAATTGCTGACACTCATAGAAACCGGAGATTACAAAGGAACTGGGATCTCCCTCCATACATCTTCGAGGAATCCGGTCTTCTCTAGTCTTTTGCTGTTTCTTGTTTTCTGTTTTTTGTTTAGCCGGCTGTGGGCTTTGTATTGATCCGCTTTAGCTCCCTTGTCCCCATTCGGACATTCCTATGTCCTATTTGGTTCGAGGTTGCCTTTGGCTTCTTTCTGTAAATGGTGTTTGAAAAGTAATACATATCTTACCTTACCAAAAAAAAAAAAACAACTGCGAAAGCACACACTTTTCATTTCTCACCATTTCGCGGGTACTGTTCACTCAGGCATGAAAATGCTCTCTGTTGGGTTCCCGTCGGCACTGTTCACCCGGTCTTCTTCCGGCGATTCCCGCCGATTCCGGTGACCTGTAGGGCTGAAATTTGGAGGATAGGCCTCTCGGCTGACCCTCTCCCACCCCTCAGAAGGAATTCCATCCCCGCCCAACACAGAAGGAGGGCTCTCAAATCTGGGATCGCTGTTTCTGCTCCCTCGTGCGAGCGACGCGACTGAAGTGAGGTCTCGATTCTTGCTGGCTTCGGTGGATTTCTACCTTCGTTCTTGCTGGTTCCGTTGATCTCAACCTTCGTTCTGGGCTGGCCTTATGCCTGGTAAGCTGGGTTATGATCGACCGGGAGTTGGAGGAGACTGTAGGCTACGTCTGATTCTGGTTGGTGTTGCTACGGTTTAGCTGCTGCTGGGTTGTGTTCCAGAATAGGCTCTGTTAATCTGTTGTTTGATATAGGAGCTTGTGGTATAAGGCTATCTGAATGCTGGGGCTCTTGTTGAAGCGTGCTCGGTACTGGCTGTTATTGCTGGAAGTTGTCTGCTAGGTGTTTGTTGATTAGCCTATATGGCCGAGATTAGCACAACCACCTCCCAAGACCCATCCTTTGGGTTAGCCAATAACCCCCCTGTTGTGAAAGACCATCAGCTGGTTGTAGGTTCTGGTGTGAGCAGAATTCCTGGTAATGCTAATGCTGCTTCCTCTAAGACAGATGAGCCTAAGGGGAAGTCGGTTGGTTTCACTACAAAATGCCCCCCTCCAGGTTCCAGACCTGTCCATAACGATTATGCTAGGCGTAGTCGCAGCATAGGTCGGTCTAAAAGCCGGAAATCCTCCCCTAGATTCGGCCACATTGCTAGCCCGCCTGCTGGTAGAGCACTTGCTTCAGGCCATGAGAGGCCGAGCTCTAGCACGCAACCTATCCAGGCGACCAAATCATGGGCTAATGTTGCTAAGGCCTTGACAAAAGGGTACAACCTGGTATATGTCCCTCCCTTGGTTGAAAATGGTGAGCTCATTGTTGACATAACGCCGGAGGTTGCTGCTGCAGAAAGTCCGAGGTGGTTGGAATGCCTAGTAGGACACTACCTTGGGAAGAAAGTCCCGTTCAAATTGACTGAAGAGGCTATTAAGAAGTCTTGGGGTGACCAAGTAGTCGACATTAAATTGCATGAGAGTGGCTTCTTCTTCTTTCATGTTCCTAATGTTGACTTTCGCAAGAAGATCATCGATATGGGGCCGGTATCTATCTTTAGTTGCACATTAGTCCTTCAACAGTGGCACCCGAAAATGACACTTAAGTAGGGCAAACTTGATGCAATTCCGGTTTGGGTCAAACTAAGGGACATCCCTTTCTCCCTTTGGTCTCCGGCGGGCATTGGGCGCATTGCTAGTGCAATTGGTAAACCACTTTATATGGATACACAGACTGAACAGTTGTCTAGGATATCCTATGCCCGTGTGTGCATAGAGATTTCAGCCAACAGTCCTCGTTTAGAGACTATCAAGTTCAGGTGGGATGGTGTAGTGAACTCGATAAGTGTTGAATATGAATGGAAACCGCTTGCTTGCCCCTCGTGTGGAATCTTTGGCCACAAACCTGGAACTAAAGGCTTCGACTGTGCCCAGCAACAAGCTGCAACCAGTCCCGACCCTGCATCTCGGCCCTCAGCTGCTGATGACTGGACTGTGGTCAGGAGGAAAAAAGGGTTTGTACCTTCTGGTTTGGCCTCAGAACAGCGGCCACCCACCTCAGCTCCTAACCTGATTCGCAACTTGGATGTAGAAGGTCCTATACATTCTTCTGCTAGGCCGACTGTCCCTCTGCCTTCTGCGATGGACTCGGCTGCTGCTCCAAGCCCAGTCAGAAGCAGTTTGATCAATTCCGTGAAACTTGGGATAGGTCCTAGCTCCTCTCTTTCCCGGTGCCCTGCAGATACTCTGGTCCCTCAGAACCTGGACCCTACCCCTGTTCTGTGCTCAGTAAGCCCTGGTGTTTCCAGAACTGCTTCGGGCCTTCCCCTGGACACTAACTCAGGGGCGCAAGGTCAACATTCTGCTCTTGGCCAAGACTCGCCTAGACCTATACTGCAATCCTTGGAAGATCCTAACGCAGCAACACTACCCCTGCATGCCTCTGGTCCGCAAGGATGTCCTCAACAGCAACTCGAAGAATCTGGTATTAATTCTCATATGTCCTCAGCAGATACTTCATGCTCACATGCTGGGGGAGTAAGTAGTGACTCAGAAGAGCAGCTGGACGATGAACCGATTGTTCTCTCTCCCCCAAAAACACGTTCACAGTCTTTGGCTTCTCAACCTACAGAGGATCCTGCCAAGGCCTCCTTAGGACTGACCCACAGTGTGAGCTGCCTTGGATTGAACCCCGGCCCGTCCTCCTCTAAGAAGAAAGATAAGAAGAGGAGGTCTGGGAGATCTCGGAGATAACTCCTCTTGTCCAGTTATGTTTTTTGGCATTTGGAATATAAGGGGGCTAGTAGATCCCCTAAGACAAGCGGAAATTCGTACCTTTATCAGGGTCAATCGCCTTTCTTGTATCGGTATTATTGAAACTAAAGTGAAAGACTCTCTTTTTGCTGGGATCTCGCAGAGTCTATGTGGAAACTGGTGCTGGCATGCTAACTACGACTCTTCTACCCTTGGTAGGATTTGGTTTGGTTGGAACCCTATTGAGCTGGATTCTCGGGTTATACACTCGTCTGACCAACTAATCCATGTTCAGCTTAAACTCCTGAATATGAATAAAACGTGCCTCTTTACAATTGTGTATGGTGAGCACTCTTTTGTCAAATGGTAGCCTTTGTGGACTGATCTCGTTTCTCTCTCATCTTGCGACTTACCGTGGGTTGTTGCCGGGGATTTTAATGCAATCAGAGATCCTACTGATAGAGTGGGTAGCACTACTCCCTGGATCCCGGTTTTTGATGAATTTGGGGAGTGTTTAAACCGGGCGGGGTTGGAGGATATTCGATATGTGGGGTTTAGGTACACATGGACCCACTCTTCTGGTGATACTCGGAAACTCCGCAAGATTGATCGTGTACTAGCAAATAACATTTGGATGCAACAGTTCTCTTACTCGGAAGCGTGTTTTCTCTCTCCCGGGATTTCAGACCACTCTCCCATGGTGGTAAAGATTGTGTTGCCACTTTATACCAAAAAGCCATTTAAATTCTATGACTTATGGGTGTCTCACCCCAATTTCGTGGATCTTGTAAAGCAAGCTTGGGATACACAGATAGTCGGTACTCCTATGTATTCTATTTGTTGTAAACTACGTGTGCTTAAACAGAAGTTGAAACAATTGAATAGGTGTTTCTTTTCTGACATCTCTACAAGAACCGAGCATCTTAGATCTGAGCTCTACGCCGTTCAGGAGGCCCTTGAACATCTACCTTTTGACTAGAGGCTTCGTGATAGAGAAGCGGAACTCTTGAGATCTTTCTCTACGATGAGAATGCAGGAGGAATCCTTTTATAGGCAGAAATCCCGTATTCGATGGCTCAAGGAAGGTGATTTAAACACGCATTATTTTCACCACTTTGTAAACAAAAGGCGAGTAACAAATCGAATTCTCATGACTTCAACTGATGACGGGATGCTAGTTACTGATCCTCAGGCGGTTAGGGCTCATATTGTGAATCACTTCCAGGAGTTACTTAATGGTACTTCTGGTTCCACTCGGCCCCCTGTTAGTGAGATAGGCTTGTTCCTAGGCCGGGTACTTGATGAGAATCAAAGGAACTCGTTATCGCTTCCAGTCTCAGATGAGGAAATCCGGACCACTCTTTTCTCACTTGCTAAGGGCAAAGCCCCTGGACCGGACGGTTATAATATTGAATTTTTTAAATCCAGTTGGGAGATCACTGGGCCTTCCACTATTGCAGCGATAAGGAATTTCTTTGAATCTGGATGTATGCTTAAAGAGATCAATAATACCATCCTGACTCTGGTTTCGAAATCCCCAAACGCTTCAGCTATGTCGGATTTCCGTCCTATTGCTTGTTGCAATACTTTATATAAGTGTATCTCCAAGATCTTGGCTAGGAGGATAGCGCATATTCTTCCATCCCTAATCGGCCCTGCCCAAGCAGCGTTCATTAAAGGAAGAAGGATCAGTGACAATATCTTGATTGCCCAAGAGCTATTTGCGGATTTCCACCACCGGCCGTACCTTTCCAAGTGTGCTATTAAAGTGGATTTCCAAAAACCTTATGACACTGTCGATTGGAGATTCTTAGAAACGACTCTAATGGCCTTCAACTTTCCTGACTGCTTTACCAAGCTGGTGATGGCGTGCATTACGATAGCAAAATTTTCAGTCTCCATTAATGGGGAATTGCATGGCTACTTTGGGAGCTCAAGGGGCATTCGCCAAGCAGACCCACTATCGCCATACCTCTTTATCCTGGTAATGGAAGTCTTTTCTGGCATTCTGAAGGTAAAAACTGATGAGCCGGACTTCCACTGGTTCTGGAGATGCAAAAAGACCCGGATATCGCACCTCTTCTTTGCAGATGATGTTCTACTGTTCTCAGAAGGGCACTTGAGGTCAGTTCAACTTATAAATGAATCTCTCCTCTTGTTCTCTGAGTGGTCTGGACTGAAACCAAATAAGGCCAAAAGCAATATCTTCATCTCGGGAGGGACTCAGGCGTTGATAGAATAGGTAACTCAATGCCTAGGGTTTCAACAGGGTACATTACCTTTTCGCTATCTTGGAGTACCGATTATCTCAACTAGACTGCGAAAGGTGGACTGTAAAGCCTTGATTGACTCTATCACGGCTCGCGCCCGTTCTTGGTCCCAACGTTTCCTTTCCTTTGCTGGTCGCCTTCAACTTATAAAGTCGGTCTTGCACTCCATTCAAGTTTACTGGGCCACCACCTTCTCTCTTCCCAAATCAGTGTTGCACAGTATTGAGGCTATTTTGAGACAGTTCTTATGGAAAGGCCCTGACCTAGGAGTTGGAGGAGCCAAAGTAGCGTGGAAAGCTGTTTGCCTACCTAGAGAGGAAGGTGGGCTGGGCATTCGAAGACTTGATGATTACAATAATGCTATGACACTTAAGCACATTTGGCTTCTTTTTACCGACAAAGAATCGTTGTGGTGTAAATGAGTACACTCTAATTTCTTAAAGAAGGCTAACTTCTGGATTGTTTCCAAACCAACCTTCTGTTCCTGGACATGGAAGAAAATCCTGGATATGCGCGTTGCTGCCCGAACCATGTTCCGGTGGAATATAGGCAATGGAAGATCAATCTCTTTCTGGTTTGACTGCTGGCACATTAAGGGGCCGCTCAATCTCCTTTTTAGCGATGTGGAGATCTACCAGTCACGCATTCCTCGAGAGACTACAGTATGGTCCTTCTTTGAAGACTCTTGGCAGCCATCAATTACCCTAGATACTGTTATGGGCTGGAGGGACAACACTCCGGTTTTTTTGGACAGTGCGATGGACAGTTTCGCCTGGACTCCTCATCCTTCGAGACCCTTTTCTGTTAATCGTGCTTGGAATCATATCCATAGGAAATGGCATCCAACCCCATGGCATTCCTTCATTTGGGATCGACATATAGCTCCCCGTCATGCCTTTCTCCTATGGTTAATATCACTTAACCGGCTTCCAACGCAGGTATTCTTACTACATAATCGCAGGATTGACGATGCATTATGCGCTTTTTGTGGTTCTACACCAGACTCAATCAACCATCTTTTCTTTGAATGCTCCTCCACGAGTAGATTGGCCTCTTTGTGGGCGACAAAATGTAATCTTCCCTGGCGTAACCGACCCTGGCAGGACCATATTTTATGGGCAATGCAGGTGTGTGGTGGATCCTCGTTTGCACACTGCATCTCTAGATTTGCCCTTGGGGCTCTTT
>CM062254.1:15959166-15964166 GCA_031216405.1 Syzygium malaccense
GCTGCTGAAAGCCCGAGATGGCTGGAATGCCTAGTTGGTCACTACATAGGGAAGAAAGTTCCCTTTAAGTTGACTGAAGAGGCTATTAAAAAGTCCTGGGGCGACCAAGTAGTCGACATTAAATTGCATGTGAATGGCTTTTTCTTTTTCCATGTTCCTAATGCTGATTTCCGCAAGAAGATCCTAGATATGGGGCCGGTATCCATTTTTAGTTGCACCCTACTTCTTCAGCAGTGGCATTCCAAAATGACTCTTAAGAAGGGCAAACTGGATTCAATCCCGGTTTGGGTCAAACTAAGGGACATCCCATTCTCCCTATGGTCTCCGGCGGGCATTGGGCGCATTGCTAGTGCAATCGGTAAACCACTTTATGTGGATGCACAAACTGAGCAGCTGTCCAGAATATCATATGCCTGAGTATGCATAGAGATTTCAGCCACTAGTCCTCGACTGGAATTCGTAAAGTTCAGGTGGGAAGGTGAAGTAAACTCGAATAGTGTTGAGTATGAATGGAAACCGCTTGTATGCCCTTCTTGCGGCATTTTTGGCCACAAACAGGGAACCAAGGGCTTTGCTTGTGCCCCTCAACAGACTGAAAACCGAACTGAGCTTGCTTCTCGGTCTCTTGCAGCAGATGACTGGACTCTAGTCAGGAGGAAAAAAGGTAATGCAGCTTCAGTTCAGCCTTCTGAGCAGCGGCAAAACACCCCCACTCCTAACCTGAATTATAACATGGACATTGAGGCTCCTCCGCCTACTATTGCCAGGCCATGTGTTCCTTTGTCATCTGGTATAGACTCGGGTGCTGAACCAGACCCAGCCAGCTTCGATTTGACCAACTCCAGGAATACCGAGATAGGTACTAACTCTTCTCCTTCCCAGTCTCCAGCAAGCACTATGGCTCAGCAGGCTCTGCTCTCTGCCCCGATCCAGTGCTCAGCAGGTTCTGGTGGCTTCAAAACTGCACCCGGCCTTCCTCTAGATGTGAACTCAGGGGGAGTGGATCCTCTGGTGCATGGTCTGCTTCCAGCTCATGACCAGGACTCGCCTAGGCCTATTTTGAACTTCCCGGAAGGAACTGACACAGTGACATTCCCCTTGGCTGCCTCTGATCTTCAAGGACGTGTTCAACAGCAACTTGAGGACTTTGATACTAATTCTCATACGTCCTCTGCTGACTCTTCCAGCTTACACGCTGGGGGAGAAAATAGTGACTTGGAGGAGCAATTGGAGGGAGATCTGACTGTTATGTCCCCCCCAAATACGCGATCCCGAACATTGGCTTCCCAATCTATGGAGGATCCTTCCAAGGCTTCAGTGGGACTGAATCCTAGCATGAGCTGCATTGGTGCGAACCCTGGGCCGTCCTCCTCAAAGAAGAAAGATAAGAAGAGGAGGTCTAGAAGATCTCGGAGATAATATATTCGTTCCCTGTAATGTTTTTTGGTATTTGGAACATAAGGGGATTAGTAGACCCCCTTAGGCAAGCGGAAATTCGTACCTTTATCAGGGTCAATAGACTCTCTTGTATCGGTATTCTTGAAACTAAAGTTAAAGACTCTCTTTTTAGTGAGATCTCGCGGGGCTTAAGTGATAACTGGCGCTGGAATGCTAACTACGATTTCTCTCCCCTTGGTAGGATTTGGTTTGGGTGGAACCCTAATGAGCTGGAAACTAGTTTCCTATTCTCTTCCAACCAACTCATCCATGTTCAGCTCAAGCTTCTGAATATGAATAAATATTGCCTCTTTACTATTGTCTATGGTGAGCATACGTTTGCCAATCGGCGGCCCTTATGGACAGACCTTGTTTCTATCTCCTCTTGCGACTTACCGTGGGTTGTTGCTGGGGATTTCAATGCAATCAAAGATCCGACTGATAGAGTGGGTAGCACTACTCCCTGGATCCCGGTTTTTGATAAATTTGGGGAGTGTCTAAACCAAGCAGGATTGGAGGATATTCGATATGTGGGGTTTAGATATACTCGGACCCATTCTTCTGGTGATAATCGGAAACTCCGCAAGATTGATCGTGTACTTGCAAATGACATGTGGATGCAACAGTTCTCCTTCTCGGAGGCCAGTTTTCTCTCTCCCGGGATTTCAGACCACTCTCCTATGGTGGTAAAAATTTCGTCGCCACTTAATACCAAGAAACCATTTAAGTTTTACAACTTATGGACCTCTCATCCTAATTTCTTGGATCTTGTGAAGCAAGCTTGGGATGCACAGGTTGTCGGTACACCTATGTATACTATTTGTTGTAAACTGCAAGTGCTTAAACAGAAGTTGAAACAATTAAACAGGTGTTTCTTTTCTGATATCTCTACTAGAACCGATCATCTTAGAGCTGATCTCTATGCCGTTCAGGCGGCCCTTGAGCAACATCCTTTTGACCAGAGGCTTCGTGACAGAGAAGCGGACCTCTCGAGATCTTTTTCTACTATGAGAATGCAGGAGGAGTCCTTCTATAGGCAGAAATCCCGTATTCGATGGCTCAAGGAAGGCGATTTAAACACGCATTATCTTCACCATTTTGTGAACAAAAGACGTGTAACCAATCGTATTCTCTTGGTGTCAACTGATGATGGGACTTTAATTACTGATCCCCAGGTGATTGGGGCTCATATTGTGAATAATTTCCAGCTGATACTTAATGGTGATTCTGCTTCCACCCGGGCCTCTGTTAATGACATAGGTAGGTTCCTTGGTCGGGTCCTTGATGAGAATCAAAGGAACTTGTTAGAATGTCCGGTCTCTGATGAGGAAATTCGGTCCACTCTTTTCTCACTTGCTAAGGGCAAAGCCCTTGGACCGGACGGTTATAATATTGATTTTTTTTAAATCTAGTTGGGAGATCACTGGGCCTTCCACTATTGCAGCAGTAAGGAATTTCTTTGAATCGGGATGCATGCTTAAAGAGATCAATAACACCATCCTGACTCTAGTTCTGAAATCCCCAAACGCGTCAGCTATGTCGGATTTCCGGCCTATTGCTTGTTGCAATACATTATACAAGTGTATCTCCAAGATCTTGGCTAGGAGGATAGCGCGTGTCCTTCCATCACTGATTGGCCCTGCCCAAACGGCGTTCGTTAAAGGACGACGGATCAGCAACAATATCTTGATAGCCCAAGAACTATTTGCAGATTTCCACCATCGGTCGTACCTTTCCAAGTGTGCTGTTAAAGTGGATTTCCAAAAAGCTTATGACACTGTCGATTGGAGCTTCTTAGAAAAGACTCTAATGGCCTTCCACTTTCCTGTCTATTTTACCAAGCTGGTGATGGCTTGTGTAACAACAGCAAAATTTTCAGTCTCCATAAATGGGGAATTGCATGGCTACTTTGGGACTTCAAGGGGCATTCGCCAAGGAGACCCAATATCGCCTTACCTCTTTATTCTGGTTATGGAAGTCTTCTCAGGCATTCTAAAGGCTAAAACTAATATGCCGGATTTCCACTGGTTCTGGAGATGCAAAAAGACCCGGATATCGCACCTCTTCTTCGCGGATGATGTGCTGCTGTTCTCAGAAGGTCATTTGAGGTCAGTTCAACTGATAAATGAATCTCTCCTCTTGTTCTCTGGTTGGTCTGGTCTTATTCCGAATAAGGCAAAAAGCAATATTTTCATCTCGGGAGGGACCCAGGAGCTGCAAGAACAGGTAACTCATTGCCTAGGTTTCCAACAGGGTACTCTGCCATTCCGTTATCTTGGAGTGCCTATTATCTCTACTAGACTGCGCAAGATGGACTGTAAAGCCTTGATTGATTCTATCACGGCTCGTGCCCGTTCCTGGTCCCAACGCTTTCTTTCCTTCGCTGGTCGACTGCAACTTATAAAGTCAATTTTGCATTCCATTCAAGTTTACTGGGCCACCACCTTCTCTCTTCCCAAATCAGTTTTGCACAGTATTGAAGCTATTTTGCGACAGTTCTTATGGAAAGGTCCTGACCTTGGAGCTGGAGGAGCTAAAGTAGCGTGGAAGGCTGTATGCTTACCCAAAGAGGAAGGCGGGTTGGGCATCCGGAGACTTGAAGAGTACAATAATGCTATGACTCTAAAGCACATTTGGCTTCTTTTCACGGACAAAGAATCGTTGTGGTGTAAATGGGTGCATTCTAATTTCTTAAAGAAGGCTAATTTCTGGATTGTTTCCAAACCAACTTTATGCTCCTGGACGTGGAAGAAAATCCTCGATATGCATGCTTTGGCCCAAACTATGTTCCGGTGGAATATTGGCAATGGAAGATCAGTCTCTTTCTGGTTTGACTGCTGGCACAAAAAGGGGCCGCTCAATCTCCTCTTTAGCGATGTCGAAATTTATCAGTCACGCATTCCTCGTGGGACTACAGTACGATCCTTCTATGAAGATTCTTGGCAACCATCAATGACCCTAGACACTATCATGGGCTGGAGGGATGCTGCTCCGATCTTTATGGATAGTACATTGGACAACTTCGTCTGGACACCTCATCCTTCGAAACCCTTTTCTGTTAGTCGTGCTTGGAATCATATCCGAAGGAAATGGCATCCGACCCCATGGCATTCCTTCATTTGGGATCGACACATAGCTCCCCGTCATGCCTTTCTCCTTTGGCTAATATCTCTTAACCGGCTTCCAACGCAGGTATTCTTATTACATAATCACAGGATTCATGATGCCTTATGCGCTTTTTGTGGTTCTGTTCCAGACTCAATCAATCACCTGTTCTTCGAATGCGCCTCCACTAGTAGATTGGCTTCCCTTTGGGCGACAAAATGTAATCTACCCTGGCGTAACCGACCCTGGCAAGATTACATATTATGGGCGATGCAAGTATGTGGAGGATCCTCGTTTGCACACTGCATCGCTAGATTTGGCCTTGGGGCTTTATGTCACATTATATGGACCGAAAGGAACAATGCGATCTTCAGGAACAAGAACGTCTTTATTCCTGGTATGCGCAAGCACCTTTTTAAAGTTGTGAAGGACAAGGCCATCTCTATGAGGAGAGTTGA
>CM062254.1:15976666-15986666 GCA_031216405.1 Syzygium malaccense
GATCAACACAGAGTCTTCCGGTGCACCTGTGCTTTGCCAGATCCCTTCTTCGACGGGGGATATATTTGTTCAACTGCCTCTAATTTCTCGACTAGCACAGCATCCCGCTGAAACTGAATGTGGGACTTCAACTCTCCATTCCCCACTGGATCCAGTGAATGAAGCAACTGAGATAGGGTCCCTTCACATCCAGGAAGCGGGCCAGAGCAAAACCATAACTCAGGAACCTACTGGACTTTCAGATCAGCAGATCAAGGACCTTGCATCCTCACCTCAGGACACCACGGAAGACTCCTCTGATTCTCGATTAGCAGGAGAGGGTTCAAGTGCCTCGGAAGACAGATTGGGAGTCGAAGCAGCTGCTTTGTCCCCTCCCTTCACCAGATCTCGCACCCTGGCGTCAAGTGTGTCTGAGGACGTGTCGAAACCATCTCCAGGCTCCACAATTAGCTCGAAATGCCTTATAAGTGATCCTAGCCCCTCCTCTAAAAAGAAATCCAAAAGAAGGAGGTCGAGGAAAGCTCAGAGATAAATTTCTCTGTTCCTAAATGTTTTTTGGTGTATGGAATATCAGGGGGCTAGTTGCACCCCTTAGGCAGGCAGAAATTCGTTCTTTTATTAGGAAGAACCTTCTTTGCTGTATTGGGATAATTGAAACCAAAGTCAAGGCTACTCGGTTTACTGAGATTTCTAAAGACCTTTTTGCAAACTGGAATTGGATGGCCAACTATGATTTCTCTCCCAATGGGAGAATATGGATTGGCTGGGACCCAAATGAAATTGATTTGGAACTGATCTACTCTTCCTCTCAACTAATTCATGTTCGGGCAAGGTTGCTCCACATGCAGAAAACTTGTTTGCTCTCAGTAGTATACGGAGAACACACCTTTTTGAATCGTAGACATCTTTGGGAAGACATTGACCGGCTCTCCTCTTGTGATCTTCCATGGCTTGTTGCAGGTGATTTCAATGCCATTAGAGAACCAAACGATAGAGTGGGTAGCTCCACTCCATGGATCCCTGCCTTTGATGATTGTAGGGAATGTCTCGACCATGCGGGACTGGAGGATCTCCGTTATGTTGGATGTAGGTACACTTGGTCGCATTCCTCAGGAGCCAACCGCAAAATGCGCAAGATCGACCGAGCACTCATCAATGATAGCTGGACTGAAATTTTCTCGTTCTCGGAAGCTAATTTCCTTCCGTCCGGCATATCGGATCACTCCCCTATGGTGATCAAGATTGTTCCTCCACTTACTTCGAACAAGCCCTTCAAGTTCTTTAACTTTTGGGCCTCTCATCCTATGTTCCTGGACTTAGTTATACAAGCTTGGGATACGCATGTTGTGGGATCACCTATGTACATTATATGCTGTAAACTCAAAACTCTCAAGTTTAAGCTGAAGCACCTGAACCGCTCATCCTTCTCGGATATCTCTATAAGAACAGAACAGGCTAGAGAGGCCCTATTCCTTGTTCAGACGGCATTGGACTCGAACCCTTTTGACCAAAGCCTTCTTGCAAGTGAAGTAGAGCTTCAGCGAACCTTCTCTGAGTTGAGACTACAAGAAGAATCCTTCTACAGACAAAAATCCAGAATCCGATGGATTAAGGAAGGAGACATGAATACCAGATTCTTTCATCATCACGTCAACCATAGACGACTACGCAACAGAATTATGTCTGTAACAACAGAGGATGGGGAATTTATCACTGAACCTGGGGCAGTTAGGAGTCATATCGTTTCACACTTTCAGCATCTACTCACCGGCGTATCTTCTACTGCCCAGGCCTCAACTCGGGAGCTGGGTGGTTTCATTGCTAGGACTTTAGACGAGAGTCAAAGGTTATTTTTATCACAACCGGTAACTGATGAGGAAATCCAATCCACACTCTTCTCGCTTGCTAAAGGCAAGGCTCCAGGTCCAGATGGATTCAATGTGGAATTTTTTAAACTTACTTGGACGATCATTGGCCCTTCCATCTTGAAGGCGATTAAGAACTTCTTTGAAACTGGCCGGCTACTCAAGGAGATTAACAATACCATTTTAACATTGGTACCGAAAACCCCCAATGCGACGAGCATGAATGACTTCAGACCAATCGCATGTTGCAATACCCTTTATAAGTGCATCTCCAAAATTCTTGCCAGGCGCCTTGCAAAGGTTTTACCAGCGATAATTGGGCCATCCCAAACGGCTTTTGTTAGAGGTCGTAGAATAAGTGACAACATTATGATCGCCCAGGAATTGTTTGCGGACTTCCACCATGAGGCTTACCTTCCTAAGTGCGCCATAAAGGTAGATTTCCAAAAAGCATATGACACGATTGATTGGGACTTCATCCAAAAGGTGCTAGAAGCTTTTGAATTTCCGGAAATCTTTACCAAGCTAGTCTTGGCTTGCATATCTACCGCCAAATTCTCAGTTGCAATAAACGGGGAACTACATGGGTTTTTTGCTAGTAACCGGGGAATTCGACAGGGAGATCCACTATCGCCATACTTATTTGTATTAGCTATGGAAATCTTCTCGGGTGTGTTGAGGGATAAAACAAACAAACCGGATTTTCATTGGTTCTGGCGCTGCAAGAAAGTGCGCACCTCTCACCTTTTCTTTGCGGATGATGTTCTCATATTCGCGCAAGCTCACCTGAGATCTATACAACTAATCAAGGAAGCAATTGACCTGTTCTCAAATTGGTCTGGGCTAAGACCAAACAACCGGAAAAGTAATATCTACCTATCGGGAGGAAACCTGGAGCTACATAGCGACATTCTTAACTGTCTTGGGTTCCAACAAGGCTCTCTACCCTTTCGATACCTAGGCATACCCATCATTTCCTCGAGACTTCGTAAAGAGGATTGCAAATGCTTAATTGATTCTATAACGGCGAGGGTGCGATCCTGGTCACATCGGTTCCTGTCCTTTGCGGGCCGTTTGCAACTTATCCGTTCAGTCCTACATGCTATACAGGTGTATTGGGCCACCATATTCTCCCTCCCTAAATCAGTCTTATATGGAATCGAGACTATTCTGAGACAATTTCTTTGGAAAGGCCCCGACCTAGGTACGGGTGGAGCTAAAGTTGCTTGGGACACGGTATGCCTTCCTAAGGAAGAAGGTGGTCTTGGAATCCGTCGGCTTACGGATTACAACAGAGCTATGATCCTCAAACACATATGGCTTCTTTTTACTGACAAGGAGTCCATGTGGTGCAAGTGGATTCATTCGAACTTTCTCAAAAGCGCTAACTTTTGGATTGTATCTAAGCCCACTTTTTGCTCATGGACGTGGAAGAAAATCCTCGATGCGCGGGATACAGCTAGGACTATTTTTCGATGGAAAATTGGAAATGGGAGGTCAGTATCATTGTGGTTTGACTGGTGGCACGACAAGGGCCCCCTGTACCGTATTTTCAGTAACACGGACATCTATCAGTCACGTATCCCTAGGGACACGTCTGTCCGGGGCTTTTATGACTCGGTTTGGCAACAGTCACATACTATGGATACTATATTGAACTGGACGGAACCCCCCCTGTTTTGAGGAAGACACTGAAGATGAGCTGATGTGGGCCCCTCAACCGGCCTCCACTTTTACGGTAGCGTTAGCGTGGAGTCATATTAGAAGGAAAGGAATTTCGGTCCAGTGGCATTCCTTTGTATGGGATCACCATATTGCTCCACGTCATTCCTTCCTCCTATGGATAATTTCCCTCAACCGATTGCCTACTCAGACTAGGCTTATCCACAATAGCAGGATTGAGTCCGGTATGTGTGCGTTTTGTGGCGATGTCCCAGACTCTATTGATCACCTCTTTTTTCAGTGCTCCTCTACAAGAAGCCTGGCGTTCTTTTGGGCAACTAGATGCTATCTCCCATGGAGGAACCGGCCATGGAACGAGCAGATTAGATGGGCAATGCAGGTATGTGGAGGCCAGTCCTTTGCTCACTGCCTTTCCAGATTCTCTTTTGGTGCCCTATGCCACATAATCTGGACCGAGAGAAACAACTATATCTTCCGAAACAAGACTATCTTCATTCCCGGAATGCGCAAACATATCTTCAAAGTGGTGAAGGATAAAGCATCATCCTTCGGTAGAATTGCAGACACGCCGCTTAATAGGAGACTACAAAGAAGCTGGGAGCTCTCTCCTTCCATTTTCTTGTAGTCAATATTGCTGGTTCGATTGCATAGGTGTCCTGTCTTCTGCTTGTTGCTGCTTCTTTCGTTCCTTTGGCCTTGTATAGTCCCTTGGTATAGTTTTCTGTTGTTCAGGGGTCTCCCTCTAGTGCTTGTCTGGTTTGTGTCGGCCTTCTCTCTTGCGGCTGATATGGTTGGTTTGGTTCTGTATTTGGTTTGGTCTAGAATCTGCCGGACCCGCTTGATCTTGCTCGGACATTATTATGTCCGGTTATGATCAGGTTTGGTTTGGGCTTTGGCTGTAAGTGGTGTTTTGAGGAAGTTATACATTCTTACCTTACCAAAAAAAAAAAAAAAAAACAACTGCGAAAGCACACACTTTTCATTCTCACCATGTTTCGGGTACTGTTCATTCAACATGCTCTCCGGTTCTGAAGCTCCCGCGGGTACTGTTCACCCGCTGGAGTGACGCTGGTTTCCGGCTGGTTCCGCCGGTGGTTTGCACTGGAATTTGGCGACAAGGCCCCTGGTGGTGTCCCCTTCCTCCTCTCCACGGGAATTCCTCCATCTATTTGTACAGAGGGAGGATTAATAGATCTGAAGCTGCTCTACTGGAGTGCGTTCTTCGCGGGTACTGTTCACCCGACGGAGAGACACGGACTCCGGCCGATTCTGTGGGTTTCTGGAGCTGATTCTCGGAAGCTAAGCTCTCAGTGCTCCCTTCTTCTTTATATCCAAAGGAATCTGCTTCACCCCTAGTGTCAAGGGAGAAATACCAGATCTGGGATTTCCTGTTGGTGTGTTTACGTACGTGGGCACAAGCACACCCGACGAGCTGCGGTTGAATCCGGTGAATCTGGTGGTGCTTGGAGCTATTCCAGAAGATAAAACTGCATTTATCCACTACTCATCCCCCTGGGATCACGCTCTCCTCAGGTGTCGAGGTGAGTCCTGTTCTGGTCAGAAGCCCTGTTCTGGACTGGTGTTGCTGATAGACTATTTGGTTGTGGGTACTTGCTCTTGCATATTGGGCTGGAGATTGTGGTTGTATATACATTAGTGTGCTGCAGCTACAATTGGGGTCCGACTGGTAGGTGGGCGATTGCTTCTGCTAACCTCCCTGTTTTAGACTAAGGAGATGAAAGGTTGACTGTTAGGTGTTTGAGAATTTGTCTAGATGGCAGAGGCTCTAATCACCACGGTGCCTGGTCCTTCCCTTGAGATAGCTAATGAAGTTGAGCAAGGCCAGCAGCTGGCTGTAGGTTCTGAAGTGAACAGAATGCACAATGCTGCTCCCATTAAGCCAGGTGATACTAGGGGGAAATCAGTTGCTTTCAATAAAAACCCCCCCTCCGGCTTCCAGATCTGACTTCAAAGGAAATGCAAGGCGTAGTCGCAGCAGAGGTCGGTCTAAGAGTCGACATTCCTTCCCTAGACAGACCCATGTTGTGAGCCCACCTGCTGGTACTGATCTTAGGACTTCTGCAGCAGGCCAAGCAAGGGAGCGACCGAGCTCAAGTTCTCATCCTGCTTCTGTTCAGGCGACCAGATCTTGGGCAAATGTAGCTAAGGCCTTGACAAAAGGATATAACCTGGATTTTGTACCTCCTTTGGTTGAAAATGGTGAGACCATCGTCGACATAACACCGGAGGTTGTTGCTGCAGAGAACCCGAGATGGATGGAGTGCCTAGTGGGCCATTACATAGGGAAGAAAGCTCCTTTCAAGGTGACTGAAGAGGCCATTAAAAAGGCATGGGGAGACCAGGTAGTGGACGTAAAATTGCATGAGAATGGTTTCTTTTTTTTCCGGATACCAAATGCTGATTTTCGCAAGAGGATCCTCGACATGGGGCCGGTCTCTATTTTTAGTTGCACTTTAGTCCTCCAACAATGGCATCCAAAAATGACACTGGAGAAGGGCAAACTGAACTCTATCCCGGTTTGGGTAAAACTAAGGGATATTCCATACTCCCTTTGGTCTCCGGCGGGCATTGGGCGCATTGCAAGTGCACTCGGCAAGCCTCTCTATGTTGATACACAAACTGAACAGTTCACTAGAATTTCTTATGCCCGGGTATGTATACAGATCTCGGCCACTAGTCCACGCCTGGACCATGTCAAGTACCGATGGGATGGTGAAGTAAATTCGATAATTGTTGAATATGAGTGGAAACCGCTTGTATGCCCTTCTTGTGGAATATTTGGCCATAAACCGGGAACCAAAGGCTTTGATTGTGGGCTTCAACAGACTACAAACCAGCCTCAGCCTGCACCTCGGTCCCAAGCAGCAAACGACTGGACCTTGGTCAGGAGGAAGAAAGGAACTTCATCTTCTGGATTGGCCTCAGATCAGCGGCAGCACAACCCTCCTCAGCTTCAGAACATGGATTTGGAGGATCCTCTGCCTTCTCCTGTTAGGCCGAATGTCCCTGGACCATCTGGTGTTGCTGAATGCGATACAGGCAGAGCTGAGCAGGAAAATCCCCTTAATGTTGAGACAGATCCTAGACCCTCCCCCTCCCGGTTTCCAACAGGCACCCAGGGACAGCAGAGTTGGGCGTCCTCCCCTGGCTTGTACTCAGAAGGACATGCTTTAGCAAAAACTGCACCAGGCCTTCCCCTGGACATGAACCCAGGTGGTAAGGTTCCGTTGACACCTGATCTGCATCCCGGTATTGGCCAGGTTCTGGATAGGCCGGTAATGAACACCCGGGAAGGACTTAATGCAGAGACACCTTTCCTTGCTGGTTCGGACTCTTCACGGAGTATGCAGCAGCAACCTGACGATCTTGAGTCTCACACGTCCTCTGCAGGTTCATCAAGCTCAAATGCTGGGGGAGGAAACAGCGACTCGGAAGGGCATTTGGAGGGAGACCCGGTTATTATCTCCCCCCCTCTAACGCGTTCCCGAACTTTGTCCTCACAACCAGTGGAGGATCCTCTCAAGGCACCTGTTATGCCAACCCTCAGCACAAGCTGCCTCGATATGACTCCCGGACCATCCTCCTCTAAGAAGAAAGATAAGAAGAGGAGGGCTAGGAGATCTCGGAGATAATCCTCTTACCCTTGCTATGTTTTTTGGCATCTGGAACATTAGGGGCCTAGTAGATCCCCTGAGACAAGCGGAAATTCGTACCTTTATCAGTGTCAACCGCCTCTCTTGTATTGGTATAGTTGAAACTAAAGTTAAAGACTCGCTTTTTGCTGATATTTCGCGTAGCCTCTGTGGTAATTGGCATTGGTATGCTAACTATGATTTTTCTCCCCTTGGGAGGATTTGGTTTGGCTGGAACCCTGATGAGCTAGAAGCTAGAGTTCTTTCCTCCTCCAACCAGCTGATACATGTACAGCTTAGCCTTTTGAACTTGAATAAAACTTGCCTCTTTACAGTTGTTTATGGCGAACACTCCTTTATCAAGCGGCGGCCTTTATGGACTGATCTTGGCTCCATCTCCTCTTGCGACTTACCGTGGATTGTCGCCGGGGATTTTAATGCTATTAGAGATCCAACTGATAGAGTGGGTAGCACTACGCCATGGATCCCGGTTTTTGATGAATTTGGGGAATGTCTAAATCAGACGGGGTTGGAAGACATTCGATTTGTGGGGTTTAGATACACTTGGACCCATTCTTCTGGTGAAAGTCGGAAACTCCGCAAGATTGATCGAGTGCTTGCAAATGACATATGGATGCAACAGTTCTCCTACTCGGAAGCCAATTTTCTTGCCCCTGGGATCTCTGACCACTCTCCCATGGTGGTTAAAATTCTTGAGCCTCCCAATATCAAGAAGCCCTTTAAGTTCTTTGATCTCTGGATTTCTCATCCCGACTTCTTGGCTAGTGTGAAGCAAGCTTGGGAAACACGGGTAGTTGGTACGCCTATGTATACAATATGTTGTAAAATGCGAATGCTTAAACAAAAGTTGAAGCTTCTTAACAGGAGATGTTTCTCTGATATCTCCACCCGAACCGAGCATAGTAGAGCTGATCTATACGCTGTTCAGGCGGCTCTTGAATTACAACCATTTGACAGGAGCCTCCAAGACAGAGAAGCGGAACTCTCGCGATCTTTCTCCATGTTGCGAATGCAGGAGGAATCCTTTTATAGGCAGAAGTCCCGTATTCGTTGGCTCAAGGAAGGAGACCTAAATACGCATTATTTCCACCACTTTGTTAACAAACGGCGTATCACTAATCGGATATTATCGGTTACAACTGATGATGGAACTTTAATTTCCGATCCAATTGCGGTTAGGGCCCATATTGTGAATCACTTCCAGGAGATGCTTAATGGGCCTTCTACTTTCAATAGGCCCTCTGTTAGCGACTTAGCTTTGTTCATTGGTCCGGTCTTGGATGACAACCAAAGGAACTTGTTGGAGCGTCCAGTCTCAGATGAGGAAATTCGGTCCACACTTTTCTCGCTTGCTAAGGGCAAAGCCCCTGGACCGGACGGTTATAATGTTGAGTTCTTTAAAGCCAGCTGGGAGATAATTGGACCTTCCATCCTAGTAGCGGTCAGAGACTTCTTTGAATCGGGCTGCATGCTTAAGGAGATCAATAACACCATTTTGACTTTAGTCCCGAAATCCCCAAACGCCTCAGCTATGTCGGATTTCCGTCCTATTGCCTGTTGCAACACTATATACAAGTGTATCTCCAAGATCCTGGCTAGAAGGATAGCGCGGGTCCTTCCAACCCTAATTGGTCCTGCTCAGACGGCGTTTGTTAAAGGTCGGAGGATCAGTGATAATATCCTGGTAGCTCAAGAGCTATTTGCGGATTTTCACCACCGGCCGTACCTTTCCAAATGTGCCATTAAAGTGGACTTCCAAAAAGCATATGACACTGTTGATTGGAACTTCTTAGAGAAGACACTTATGGCTTTCAACTTTCCTACTTCTTTTACCAAGCTGGTGATGGCTTGTGTTACGACAGCAAAATTCTCGGTTTCCATTAACGGGGAGTTGCATGGCTACTTTGGGAGTTCCAGGGGCATTCGTCAAGGAGACCCCCTATCGCCTTACCTTTTTACTATGGTCATGGAGATCTTCTCGGGCATCCTCCGGAATAAAACTAATACGCCGGACTTTCACTGGTTCTGGCGATGTAAGAAGACCCGGCTATCGCACCTCTTCTTTGCGGACGATGTATTGCTTTTCTCAGAAGGCCACTTGAGGTCAGTTCAACTGATCAATGAATCTCTCCTCTTGTTTTCGGAATGGGCTGGTTTAAAACCAAATAAGGCCAAAAGTAATATTTTCATCTCGGGAGGGACTCAGGCACTACAAGACCAGCTAACTCAATGCCTGGGGTTTCAACGAGGCACCTTACCATTTCGTTACCTTGGTGTGCCTGTTATTTCTACTAGATTACGCAAGATGGACTGTAAAGCCTTGATTGACTCTATCACGGCTCGTGCCCGGTCCTGGTCTCAACGCTTTCTTTCTTTTGCTGGTCGCCTCCAGCTTATAAAGTCGGTGTTGCACTCCATTCAAGTTTACTGGGCTACCACCTTCTCTCTGCCTAAATCTATACTGCATAGTATTGAAGCAGTTCTGAGGCAGTTCCTTTGGAAAGGTCCTGACCTTGGAGCTGGTGGAGCAAGAGTAGCATGGAAGGCGGTGTGCCTACCCAAAGAGGAAGGTGGGTTAGGCATCCGCAGGCTCGAGGAATACAATAATGCTTTGACCCTAAAGCATATCTGGCATCTTTTCACCGACAAAGAATCATTGTGGTGTAAATGGGTTCATTCAAATTTCTTAAAGAAGATTAACTTTTGGATTGCGGCCAAACCTACCTTCTGCTCCTCCACATGGAAGAAGATCCTTGACATGCGCACTGTCGCCCGTAC
>CM062254.1:16001666-16011666 GCA_031216405.1 Syzygium malaccense
GCGGCCTTTATGGACAGACCTTGTTTCTATATCCCCTTGTGAATTTCCGTGGGTTGTTGCCGGGGATTTTAACGCAATCAGAGATCCAACTGATAGAGTGGGTAGCACTACTCCCTGGATCCCGGTTTTTGATGAATTTGGGGAGTGTCTAAACCAGGCGGGGCTGGAAGATATTCGATATGTGGGGTTCAGATACACCTGGACCTATTCTTCTGGTGATAGTCGGAAACTCCACAAGATTGATCGTGTACTTGCAAATGATATATGGCTACAACAGTTCTCCTACTCGGAAGCCAGTTTTCTCTCTCCCGGGATTTCAGACCATTCTCCCATGGTGGTAAAAATTCTGTCGCCGATTTTTTCCAGGAAACCATTTAAGTTCTATACCTTCTGGATGTCTCATCCCAATTTCTTGGAACTTGTAAAGCAAGCTTGGGATACACAGATAGTCGGTACACCGATGTATACTATTTGCTGTAAACTTCGTGTGCTCAAACAGAAGTTGAAACAATTAAACAGGTGTTTCTTTTCTGACATATCTACAAGAACTGAACATCTTAGATCTGACCTATACGCTGTTCAGGCGGCCCTTGAACAACAGCCTTTTGACCAAAGGCTCCGCGATAAAGAAGTGGAACTCACAAAATCTTTTTCTACAATGAGATTGCAGGAGGAATCCTTCTATAGGCAGAAATCCCGTATTCGTTGGCTCAAGGAAGGAGATCTTAACACGCATTATTTTCATCACTTTGTTAACAAAAGGCGTGTAACAAATCGAATTCTCTCGATTTCAACTGACGATGGGAATTTAGTTACTGATCCTCAGGCGGTTAGGGCTCATATTGTTAATCACTTCCAGGAGATACTTAACGGTGTTTCTGCTTCCTCTTTGCCCTCTGTTAGTGAGATAGGTATGTTCCTTGGACGGGTCCTTGATGAGCACCAAAGAAACGGTTTGGCGCTTCCGGTCTCAGATGAGGAAATCCGATCCACTCTTTTTTCGCTCGCTAAGGGCAAAGCCCCCGGACCGGACGGTTATAATATTGACTTTTTTAAAGCTACCTGGGAGATCACTGGACCACCCACTATTGCAGCAGTGAGAGATTTCTTTGAATCGGGATGTTTGCTTAAAGAGATCAATAATACCATCCTGACTTTAGTCCCGAAATCCCCAAACGCTTCAGCTATGTCGGATTTCCGTCCTATTGCTTGTTGCAATACTCTTTATAAGTGTATCTCCAAGATCTTGGCCAGGAGGTTAGCGTGTGTCCTTCCAACACTTATTGGCCCTGCCCAAACGGCGTTTGTCAGAGGTCGAAGGATCAGCGACAATATCCTGATTGCCCAAGAGCTATTTGCGAATTTCCACCATCGGCCATATCTTGCGAAATGTGCTATTAAAATGGATTTCCAAAAAGCATATGACACTGTCGATTGGAGCTTCTTAGAAAGGACCCTAATGGCCTTCAATTTTCCTGTCTCCTTTACTAAGATGGTGATGGCTTGTGTTACGACAGCAAAGTTTTCAGTCTCCATTAATGGTGAATTGCATGGCTACTTTGGGAGCTCTAGAGGCATTCGCCAAGGAGACCCTCTATCGCCCTACCTTTTTATTCTGGTTATGGAGGTCTTCTCAGGTATTTTGAAGGCCAAAACTGATATGCCGGATTTCCACTGGTTTTGGAGATGCAAAAAGACCCGGCTATCACACCTCTTCTTTGCGGATGATGTCCTGCTGTTCTCAGAAGGTCACTTGCGGTCAGTTCAACTGATTAATGAATCTCTCCTCTTGTTCTCTGGTTGGTCTGGCCTTCAACCGAATAAGGCGAAAAGCAATTTCTTCATCTCGGGAGGGACTCAAGCGTTGCAAGACCAAATTATTCAATGCCTTGGGTTTCAGCAGGGTATTTTGCCATTTAGATATCTTGGAGTGCCAATCATCTCTACTAGGCTGCGCAAGACAGACTGTAAAGCCTTGATTGATTCCATCACGGCTCGTGCCCGATCCTGGTCCTAACGGTTTCTTTCCTTTGCTGGTCGCCTCCAACTGATAAAGTCGGTCTTACATTCCATTCAAGTATACTGGGCCACCACCTTCTCCCTACCCAAATCGGTATTGCATAGTATTGAAGCAATTTTGCGGCAATTCCTATGGAAAGGTCCTGATCTTGGAGCTGGTGGCGCAAAAGTAGCATGGAAGGCCGTATGCTTACCCAAAGAGGAAGGCGGTCTAGGTATCCGCAGACTTGACGAATACAACAACGCTATGACTCTGAAGCACATTTGGCTTCTTTTCACAGATAAAGAATCGTTGTGGTGTAAGTGGGTGCACTCTAACTTCTTAAAGAAGGCTAATTTCTGGATTGCTTCTAAACCAACCTTCTGTTCCTGGACCTGAAAGAAAATCCTGGATATGCGCTCTTCTGCCCGAACTATGTTCCGGTGGAATATTGGCAATGGAAGATCTGTCTCTTTCTGGTTTGACTACTGGCACAATAGGGGGCCGCTCCACCTACTCTTTAGCGATGTAGAGATCTACCAGTCGCGCATTCCTCGGGAGGCTACTGTACGGTCCTTTTATGAAGGCTCGTGGCAACCTTCCATTACCCTGGATTCTATTATGGGCTGGAGGGATGCCACTCCGGTCTTTATGGACAGTACGATGGACAACTTTGTCTGGACACCTCATCCTTCGGAACCCTTCTCTGTTAAGCGTGCTTGGAATCATATACGAAGGAAATGGCAACCAACTCCATGGCATTCCTTCATCTGGGACCGACACTTAGTTCCCCGCCATGCCTTTCTTCTGTGGCTAATATCTCTTAATCGGCTACCAACGCAGGTATTCCTGTTACATTATCGCAGGATTGACGATGCCTTGTGTGTTTTTTGTGGTGCTACTCCGGACTCAATCAACCACCTCTTTTTTGAATGTACCGCCACTGGTAAATTGGCTTCTCTTTGGGCGACAAAATGTAATCTACCCTGGCGCAACCGTCCCTGGCAAGAACATATTTTGTGGGCGATGCAGGTTTGTGGAGGATCCTCGTTTGCACATTGTATCTCTAGATTTTCCCTCGGAGCTTTATGTCACATCATTTGGACCGAAAGGAACAATGCAATTTTCAGGAACAAAAGCGTTTTTATCCCTGGCATGCGTAAGCAGTTGATCAAAGTTGTCAAGGACAAGGCCATATCTATGGGGAGAGTCGAGGACACTTATAGAAACCGCATCCTACAGAGGAAGTGGGACCTGCCTCTCTCTATATTTGGTTAGTGCTGCTCCCAGCTGTTCTGGTGCCATCTCCGGTGGATCTCCGGTGTTCTTAGCGTCGGTCTTCTCTTGTGGCTAGTTAGGTTGTTGTTGCTTCTCTTTTTCTGTTTCCTGTTGGTAGCCGTCCTACGGCTTGTTGTATAGTTCCTGCTGTACCTGCTTGACCTTGTGCGGACATTACTATGTCCTTATATGGTCAGGTGTTGGTTTGAGCTTAGGTTGTACTTGGTGTTTTGGAAAGTTATACATATTCTTACCTTACCAAAAAAAAAAAAAACAACTGCGAAAGCATCACACTTTTCATTTCTCACCATTTCGCGGGTACTATTCATACAGACTTGAAAATGCTCTCTGGTGGGATCCCGTCGGTACTGTTCATCCGGCTCTCTTCCGATTGATTCCCGGTGATCCCGGTGGTTGTTTGAGCTGAGATTTGGAGGATAGGCCACCCGTATGACCCTCTTTCATCCCTCTGAAGGTCTTCCATCCCTGTCCATCACAGGGGATGGGCTCTCAGATCTGGTAGTCGCTGATCTGCACTCTCTCGTGTGTACGACGCGATTGAATCGGAGCCTCGGTTCTGGTTGGTTCCCTTAAATTTTCTGGTTGGTTTTCTTGAGTTCAGCCTTGGCTCCGTGCTGGTCTTGCCTGGTAAGCTGGAGTGGTACACGCAGGGGGCTGAGGGGGAACCGTATGCTCTGTCTGAAATGCTTTCCTGTTCAGGAGTTGGTGTTGTTACAGATTGGCTGGTACTGGTTTATTTCCCCCGTTTAGGCTCTATCTTTCTGCTGATTGGTATAGGAGGTTGTGGTTTGAGGCTGTACGTATACTGGGTTATTTACTCGAGTTCACTCTGCTCTGGCCTCTAATGTTGATGGTTGACCGGTAGGTGTATGTTGTATTGCCTGAATGGCTGGGACTATAAGAACCACCTTACCTAGTCCTTCCCTTGGCATAGCAACTGAACACCCTGGTGTGGAAGGCCATCAGCTGGTTGTAGGGTCTGAAGAATGCAGGATTCCTGGCAAGAAATTTGTTGCTCCCCCTAAGGCAGCTGAGCCTAGGGGGAAATCGGTTACTTTCACCAGCAAAAGCCCCCCTCCTGGTTCTAGATCTGTCAGCAAAGATCATGCTAGGCGTAGTCGCAGCAGAGGGCGGTCTAAAAGTCGACATGCCCTCCCTCGACATGGCCACATTGCTAGCCCTCCTGCTGGTTCTGATCTTAGAACTAGTGCAGCAGGACATGTCAACAAGGTGAGGCCGAGCTCAAGCACTCAAACTGCTCCTGTACAGGCGACCAGATCTTGGGCCAATGTGGCTAAAGCCTTGACAAAAGGGTACAACCTGGCTTACATCACTCCCTTGGTTGAAAATGGCGAGACCATTGTCGACATAACCCCTGAGATTGTTGCTGCAGAGAGTCCGAGGTGGCTGGAATGTCTAGTTGGTCACTACATAGGGAAAAAAGTCCCCTTTAAGTTGACTGAAGAGGCTATTAAAAAGTCCTGGGGCGACCAAGTCGTCGATGTCAAATTGCATGAGAATGGGTTCTTCTTCTTCCATGTTCCCAACGCTGATTTCCGTAAGAAGATCCTAGACATGGGGCCAATATCCATTTTCAGCTGCACCCTAGTTCTGCAACAGTGGCATTCTAAAATGACACTTAAAAAGGGCAATATGAACTCAATCCCGGTTTGGGTCAAACTAAGGGACATCCCCTTCTCCCTCTGGTCTCCGGCGGGCATTGGGTGCATTGCTAGTGCAATCGGTAAACCACTTTATGTGGATGCACAAACCGAACAGCTGTCTAGAATATCCTATGCCCGAGTATGCATAGAGATCTCAGCCACTACTCCTCGACTGGAGCTCATCAAGTTCAGGTGGGATGGAGAAGTAAACGCGATAGGTGTTGAATATGAATGGAAGCCGCTTGTATGCCTTTCATGCGGAATTTTTGGCCATAAACCAGGAACAAAGGGCTTTGGTTGTGCCCCTCAACAGACTGAAATCCGACCTGAGCATGTCTCTCGGTCCCAAGCAGCAGACGACTGGACTTTGGTCAGGAGGAAAAAAGACTCTTCTGTTCTGGCCCCAGATCAACGGCAACACTCCCCTTCTCCTAACCTGAATTGTCACATGGACGTAGAGGTCCCTCCACCTCCTACTGCCAGGCTGACCGTCCATAGGCCGTCTGTTGTGGACTCGGTTGCTGGCCCAGAAGCCAGAACCGATCTAATCAACCCCATGAACCCAGAGATAGGTCTTAGATCTGCTCCTACTCAGGGTCCAGCAAGCACTATGGTTCAGCAGACTCTAGTTTCCTCTCCTACCCCATGCTCAGTAGGCCATGGCATGTCCAAATCTGCACTTGGCCTTCCCCTAGACTTGAACTCAGCGATCCTGGAGAAGGTAGAATCCCGGCCCCCTGTTCTTAAAACCCCTTCGGAACACGGCCACTTAGACGCTGCCTTGAACCACCCCAACATCCTTGAGACAGAACCTTGCATAGCTACGGTTTCCGCAGGGGCGAATCTACAGCTGGAAGAGGATTCCTCTATGAACTCCCAATCTTCCACAGCAGAATCAGCTGGCTCCCTGGGAACTCTTGAGAGGACTGGCACTTTGGAAGACAAGATAGTGGGAGAACCATTATCCCCCCCTAACACCCGCTCTCGCACTTTGGCGTATAGTGCAACGGATGACAACTCCAAAGCTTCCCCCAGCTCAACACCTAGCTCCTTGTTTCCGGACAAAACTCAAGGCCCGTCCTCCTCTAAACTTAAGTCTAAGAGGAGACGGCCAAGAAAACAGCGGTAACCCCTTTCTCGGTATTCATGTTTTTTGGCATTTGGAACTCCAGGGGCCTAGTAGAACCCCTAAGACAAGCTGAAATCCGGGCTTTTATTAGAATGAACCGGCTCTCTTGTGTTGGCTTAGTTGAGACTAAAGCCAAAGCCTCCTTTTTTGATGACATATCTAGAGGACTTAATCCTAATTGGAATTGGATTTCCAACTATGACCATTCTCCTTTAGGCCGAATCTGGTTCGGATGGGATCCAAGTGAGGTTGAGATCACTCTCATCTACTCTTCTTCCCAAATGATCCACACTCAAGCTAAGCTATTGGCGATGCACAAATCCTGTCTTCTCACTATTGTTTACGGTGAGCACACCTTTGGAAATCGGCGCCCCCTTTGGGATGACCTTATCCGGCTATCCTCGTGTGATTTACCTTGGATTGTTGCCGGTGATTTTAATGCTATCAGAGACCCGAATGACAGGGTGGGAAGCTCTACACAGTGGATTCCGGTTTTTGATGATTTTGGTGCTTGCCTAAACCAAGCTGGGCTGGATGATCTACGCTATGTGGGGCATAGATACACATGGTCCCACTCTTCGGGTGACAACAGGAAACTCCGCAAGATAGACAGAGTTCTCATCAACGACCTATGGTACCAACACTTCTCCTTTTCTGAAGCGCTTTTCCTTGCACCTGGTATCTCTGATCACACACCTATGGTGATCAAAATCCTACCAGCTCATAACTCCAACAAACCTTTTAAGTTTTTCAACTTCTGGACCTCCCATCCGTCCTTTTTGGAGCTAGTTGCTCAATCTTGGGATTCTTAGATTGTGGGCACGCCCATGTACAGAAAATGCTGCAAACTCAGAATCCTTAAAGGCAAGTTGAAAAACCTGAACAGAAGCTCTTTCTATGATATCTCTAGCAGGATCGAAAAGGCAAGAACAGACTTATATGATGTCCAGGCTGCCTTGGAAATTCACCCCTTTGATCAGGACTTGATCCAAAGAGAACGCGATCACTTACGGTCTTACTCTGCTCTGAGAAGCCAAGAGGAATCCTTCTTCCGACAGAAATCCAGAATCAGATGGCTTAAGGAGGGGGACCTCAACACCAAGTATTTCCATCATTTTGTCAACAAGAGATCCACAGAGGATGGTGTCTTATTAACTGACCCTCCTGTAGTAAGTAACCTTATAGTTACTCACTTCAAAGATCTACTCAATGGCAGTCCCCCTCCTATTCAGGCCTCTTTTCAGGAGATCAGGTTATATGTTGGCCGAACTCTAAATGAGAACCAGCGGATCCTTTTAGCCCAGCCAGTTTTGGATGAGGAAATACAATCCACCTTATTTTCCTTGGCTAAAGGCAAGGCACCGGGACCGGATGGATACAACGTAGACTTCTTCAAATCCTCTTGGGAATTCATTGGACCTTCCATCCTTTTGGCGGTTAGAGACTTCTTTAATACTGGACGGTTGCTTCAGGAATTAAACTCTACCATCTTGACCCTAGTTCCGAAGTCCCCAAATGCTACGGCTATAGGTGATTTTAGACCGATTGCTTGTTGCAACACCCTTTACAAATGCATCTCTAAAATTCTTGCCAGACGCATTGCGCGGGTCCTCCCGTCCATCATTAGTCCCTCCCAAACAGCCTTTGTCAAAGGGAGAAGGATAAGCGACAACATTATGATCGCCCAGGAGCTCTTCTCGGATTTCCACCATGAGGCATACCTCCCAAAATGTGCCATCAAAGTAGATTTTCAGAAGGCATTTGACACAGTCGACTGGAACTTCATTGAAGAGGCTCTAAAGGCCTTCAACTTTCCTGGCTTCTTCATCAAGCAGATTATGGCCTGTGTATCCTCGGCCAAATTCTCAGTCTCCATAAATGGAGGCCTTCATGGGTTCTTCTCGAGTAGCCGAGGCATCAGACAAGGTGACCCCCTTTCGCCATACCTTTTCATCCTAGTTATGGAAGTCTTATCCGGGATCATCCAGGCTAAAACCGAGGACCCCAACTTTCGCTGGTTCTGGCGGTGCAAAAGTAGCAGGATATCCCATCTTTTCTTTGCGGACGATGTGCTCCTCTTTGCTCAGGCCCACTTGAGGTCAATTGAACTCATCAAGGAATCACTTAAGCTGTTCTCAGATCGGTCCGGACTCAATCCGAATGCAAATAAAAGTAATATTTTCCTTTCAGGAGGATCCCCGGAACTTCATGAACTTCTTACTCGCTGCCTTGGCTTTCAACAAGGGACCCTCCCCTTTCGCTATCTTGGTGTGCCTATCGTCTCATCTAGACTTCGAAAAGAGGATTGTAAGAACTTAGTTGACTCTATCACGGCTAGAGCTCGCTCATGGACACAAAGATTTCTATCCTTTGCTGGTCGACTACAACTTATTAATTCAGTCCTAACCTCCATACAAGTGTATTGGGCCACTATATTTTCATTGCCGAAATCTGTACTTCATAGAATCGAGACTGTACTTCGACAATTCCTATGGAAAGGACCGGACCTTGGCTTCGGAGGAGCTAAGGTAGCTTGGGATGCGGTTTGTCTACCTAAAACGGAGGGAGGCCTCGGGATAAGAAGGCTTCTAGATTACAATCAAGCACTCATCCTTAAACATATCTGGCTACTTTTCACTGACAAGGAGTCATTATGGTGCAAATGGATACACTCCAACTTCTTGAAAAGATCTAACTTCTGGATAGCAACTAAACCTATTCTTTGCTCCTGGACTTGGAAGAAAATTCTGGATTTGAGATCCACAGCCCATGCTCTCTTCAGATGGAAAATAGGAAATGGACGCTCGGTTTCCTTTTGGTTTGATTGGTGGCACAACAAAGGGCCACTCTTCCTCCTTTTCGATAATATGGACATTTATAGATCGAGGATTCCTCGGGACATCGCTGTTCGAGACTTCTATGATAATACTTGGCAGGCATCTAGCACACTGACTTCAATCTTGGGATGGATGGATGAACCGCCAACTTTTGACGACAATTCCCTGGACTCCTTCATCTGGACGCCACATTCCTCTGGATCTTTCTCGGTGGCACATGCATGGAATCACATCAGAGTAAAAGGACCTTTAGCCCCTTGGCACACCTTTGTTTGGGATCCTCATGTTGCCCCGCATCACGGCTTCCTCCTTTGGCTAGTCACTTTAAACCGTCTGCCTACCCAGGTATATCTTCTTCAGAACCGCAGGATCCTCGATGGAAACTGTGCTTTTTGTGGGACTACTCCGGACTCGGCAAACCACCTCTACTTTGATTGCCCTTCCACAAATAGACTAGCTTCCGTTTGGGCTACAAAATGTAACCTCCCGTGGCGAAATAGACCCTGGCATGACCATCTATCATGGGCCATGAAATTCTGCGGAGGATCCTCCTTTGCACACCGGCTCTCGAGATTCTCATTTGGAGCTCTATGCCACATCATTTGGACTGAAAGAAACAACTCACTCTTCAGGAACAAGAGCATTCACATCCCGGGTATGCGCAAGCACCTCATCAAAGTGGTGAAGGACAAAGCTATCTCTCTTGGTAGAATTGCTGACACTCACAGAAACCGGAGATTACAAAGGAACTGGGATCTCCCTCCATACATCTTCGAGGAATCCGGTCTTCTCTAGTCTTTTGCTGTTTCTTGTTTTCTATTTTTTGTTTAGCCGGCTGTGGGCTTTGTATTGATCCGCTTTAGCTCCCTTAACCCCATTCGGACATTCCTATGTCCTATTTGGTTCGAGGTTGCCTTTGGCTTCTTTCTGTAAATGATGTTTGAAAAGTAATACATATCTTACCTTACCAAAAAAAAAAAACAACTGCGAAAGCATCTTTTTGGTTCGACCATTGGCATGATAGAGGGCCGCTTCACCTCCTCTTTAGCGATGTTGAGATTTACCAATCGCG
>CM062254.1:16024166-16034166 GCA_031216405.1 Syzygium malaccense
TCCCAAGAGCAGCAACCTTCAGCACCTAAAACTAGATCTTGGGCAAATGTTGCTAGAGTTCTAACCAAAGGGTATAGCCTAGCTTATGTACCTCCTAGGGTGGTGAATGGTGAAGAGATTGTGGATATCACCCCTGATATAGCTGCTGCTGAGAATCCTTTTTGGATGGAATGTGTTGTAGGACAGTTTATAGGGAAGAAGGTCCCTTTCAAGCTGACTGAAGAGGCTGTGAGACAGTTGTGGGGGGATAAAGTTGCTGAGATCAAGTTGCATGAGAATGGTTTCTTTTTCTTTCGAGTTCCTGACAACGATTCCCGAAAGAAGATCATTGACTCGGGGCCTATTTCCATATTCAGCTGTACCATGTGTTTACAACAATGGCATTCCAAGCTTAAGCTCAAGAAGGGAGCCTTGGACACTATCCCGGTATGGGTAAGACTTAGGGATGTACCATTTACTCTATGGTCTCCTGTTGGCATTGGATGTATAGCTAGTGCTCTTGGTAAACCACTCTACGTGGATCTTCAAACTGAACAAATGACCAGGATATCATTTGCGCGAGTATGTGTGGAGCTCAAAGCCACCAAACCAAGGGCTGAGCAAGTCAAGTTCTGCTGGGATGGGGAGGTGAGCACTATCAATATCGAGTATGAGTGGAAACCTTTGACTTGCCCCTCTTGCGGTATTTTTGGACACAAAGAGGGTTCTATTGGCTTCGAATGTTGCTCTGTTCAGGCCAAGACTACTCCACTTCCAGGCCCTTCACATAGTGTCCATAGGTCCGGCCATGATGGGCAACTCCAAAGGGAAGATGGATGGATTCAAGTCCATTCCAGGAAGGGTAAAGCTCCGGTTGGTAAGCATACCCCTACCCCCAGCCCCTGTCCTCCGGTGATTGCTGTAGCTACTGTCCAGCCCATTCCAGATCAGCTGGCACCACAGAACCCGGTAATCACAGAACCTCCCGTGGCCCCTGTTTCTGTTCAAGTTCCACTCTCGGTGGCTGCTGGTTCCGACCAGATTTCTATCCGGCTAGCACAGAACTCAACTGAGGAAGGATGCAGGACGCCTGGTGTGTGTCCCTCTCTGGAACCAGTAGTTGAAGCAAATGAGATGGGACCCCCTCTCGATGTTGAGGCGGTACAGAGCCAATCCACAGCTCAGAAACCTCCTGAACTATCTGTTCAACAGATTATGGATCCAGATCCCATTCCACAGGACTCCACTGAAGCTTCCTCTGATTCTCGGGAAGCGGTAGAGGATTCTGGTGCCTCCGAAGACAGAATGGGAGTTGAAGCAACAGCATTGTCCCCGCCTATCACTAGATCTCGCACTATGGCCTCAAGTATATCTGAGGATACGGCAAAGCCCTCTCCAGGCTCAACACATAGCTCGAAGTGCCCTATGAGTGTTCCTAGCCCTTCCTCCTCAAGAAAGAAATCTAAAAGGAGGAGGCCGAGGAGAGCTCAGAGATAGTTTTCCATTCTTCCTTAATGTTTTTTGGCATGTGGAATATCAGGGGGCTAGTTGAACCCCTTAGACAAGCAGAAATTCGTTCCTTTATTAGGAAGAATCACTTATGCTGTATTGGTATAGTAGAAACTAAAGTCAAATCTAATCGGTTTACTGAGATTTCAAAAAACCTTTTTGCAAACTGGAATTGGAAGGCCAACTATGAATTCTCTCCGCTTGGAAGAATATGGATAGGCTGGGACCCGAATGAAATGGAGTTGGACTTGCTCTCCTCTTCTGCTCAACTTATTCATGTTCAAACAAGATTGCTACGTATGCAGAAAACTTGTTTGCTTACTGTAGTATATGGAGAACACACTTTTATGAATAGAAGACAATTGTGGGCTGATCTGATTCGGCTCTCCTCGTGTGATATACCATGGGTTGTAGCAGGGGACTTCAATGCGATTCGTGACCCAGATGATAGAATGGGCAGTTCCACGCCGTGGATTCCATCTTTTGATGAATGTAAGGAATGTCTCAATCAAGCGGGATTGGAGGATCTCCGTTATGTTGGTTGTAGATACACTTGGTCGTACTCCTCAGGTGCCAACCGGAAAATGCGAAAGATTGACCGAGTTCTTATCAATGGCAGCTGGGCTCAAAGCTTCTCCTTCTCGGAAGCTAATTTCCTGCCTTCGGGCATTTCTGATCACTCACCAATGGTGGTTAAGGTAGTTCCTCCGGTTTCTTCGAATAAGCCGTTTAAGTTCTTCAATTTCTGGGCGTCTCACCCAACGTTTATGGACATAGTCAACCAAGCTTGGGATTTGCATTTTGAGGGCACACCTATGTTCGTTGTTTGCTGTAAACTCAAAGCTCTAAAGGCTAAGTTGAAACAATTGAACCGTACCTCCTTCTCGGAGATTTCCACAAGAGCAGAACAGGCCAGATTGGACCTTTTTGCTGTTCAGGAGGCCTTGGACTCGAATCCTCTCGATCAAAGCCTCCTTTCAAGCGAAGTTGAGCTTCAACGTAAATTTTCTGACTTGAGACTACAGGAAGAAGCCTTTTACAGGCAGAAGTCCAGGATCCGGTGGATTAAGGAAGGTGATATGAACACCAAATTTTTCCACCACCATGTCAACCATAGACGACTTCATAATAGAATTATGTCGGTTTCATCGGAGGATGGTGAGTTTATTACTGAACCAATGGCAGTCAGTAATCATATTGTGAATCATTTTCAACATATTCTTTCTGGTATGTCAACTACTATTCAGCCCTCTGAATGGGAATTGAGTGGTTTTGTTGGTAAGACACTGGATGAGAATCAAAGGTTGTTCTTAACACAACCGGTTACTGATAAGGAAATCCAAGATACGCTTTTTTCTCTGGCTAAGGGCAAGGCGCCTGGTCCTGATGGTTTCAATGTTGAATTCTTCAAACTCTCTTGGGGGATTATTGGCTCTTCAATCGTGAAGGCGATCAAGAATTTTTTTGAAACAGGTCGCTTACTCAAAGAGATCAACAATACCATTTTAACATTGGTTCCGAAAACACCCAATGCGACGAGTATGAATGACTTCCGTCCGATTGCGTGCTGTAATACATTGTACAAGTGTATCTCAAAAATTCTTGCCAAGCGTATCGCAAAGGTCTTACCTTCGATAATTGGACCGTCTCAAACGGCGTTTGTCAGGGGTCGTAGAATAAGTGACAATATTATGATTGCTCAGGAGCTATTTGCGGATTTCCATCATGAGGCTTACCTTCCTAAGTGTGCCATTAAGGTGGACTTCCAAAAAGCATATGACACAATTGATTGGAGCTTCATTCAAAAGGTGCTAGCAGCTTTCAATTTTCCGGAAACCTTTACGAAGCTAGTTTTGGCTTGCATCTCTACCGCCAAATTCTCTGTTGCAATTAATGGGGAGTTGCATGGCTTCTTTGCTAGTACTCGGGGTATTCGACAGGGGGACCCTATTTCGCCATACTTATTTGTTCTAGCTATGGAAATTTTCTCCGGTATATTGAGGGATAAAACTAACAACCCGGATTTCCAGTGGTTCTGGCGGTGCAAGAAAGTGCGCACCTCCCATCTTTTCTTCGCGGATGATGTCCTCATATTCGCGCAAGCGCACCTCAGATCTATTCAACTGATCAAGGAAGCAATTGATTTATTCTCGAATTGGTCTGGGCTTAGACCAAATACCAGGAAAAGCAACATTTATCTCTCGGGAGGGAACTCGGAGCTACATAGTGATCTTCTTCACTGCCTTGGGTTCCAACAAGGCTCTCTTCCTTTCCGGTACCTAGGGGTGCCTATCATTTCCTCGAGGCTTCGTAAAGAGGATTGTAAATGTTTGATTGAGGCCATAACGGCGCGTGTTAGATCTTGGACTCATCGGTTCTTGTCTTTTGCGGGCCGGCTTCAACTTATCCGGTCAGTCCTTCATTCTATTCAAGTGTACTGGGCCACTATCTTCTCCCTCCCCAAATCAGTCCATTATGGAATTGAGGCTATTTTGAGACAGTTTTTGTGGAAGGGCCCTGAGTTAGGAGCGGGTGGTGCCAAAGTTGCTTGGGACTCGGTATGCCTACCTAAAGAAGAAGGAGGTCTTGGGATCCGAAGACTGACTGAATATAACAGAGCTATGATGCTCAAACACATATGGCTCCTCTTCACCGATAAGGAGTCCATGTGGTGCAAGTGGATTCACTCGAACTTTCTTAAAAGTTCAAATTTCTGGGTAGTATCTAAACCCACTTTTTGTTCCTGGACGTGGAAGAAACTCCTCGATTTGCGTGAGAATGCTAGGACTATGTTTCGTTGGAAAATTGGGAATGGGCATTCTATCTCATTGTGGTTTGACTGGTGGCATGACAAAGGCCCTCTAAACCTGTTGTTCAGTAATTCGGACATATATCAGTCACGCATTCCTAGGGATACATCTGTTCGGGCTTTTTATGACTCTGAATGGCAACAATCACATACCTTGGATACTATACTGAACTGGACGGAACCTTCCCCCACTTTTGATGAAGATATTCAAGATAAGATGATTTGGGCACCTCAACCATCCTCTCCATTTTCGGTGGGGCTAGCATGGAACCATATAAGGAAAAAAGGAACCCCGGTTCAGTGGCCTTCCTTTATATGGGACCACCACATTGCTCCACGCCATTCCTTTCTTCTTTGGATTGTTTCTCTCAATCGGTTGCCTTCTCAGACCGCCCTTATCCACAACAGAAGGATTGCTCCTGTTATGTGTGTGTTCTGTGGCACTATTCCTGACTCGATAGATCATCTCTTTTTCCAATGCTCCAGTACTAGGAGTCTGGCTTTCTTTTGGGCTACTAGATGTTGTCTCCCATGGCGTAACCGGCCGTGGCACGAGCATCTTAGTTGGGCAATGAAGGTGTGTGGAGGGTCATCATTTGCTCACCGGCTTTCCAGGTTCTCATTTGGTGCCCTTTGTCACATTATTTGGACAGAAAGAAACAACTCAATTTTCCGGAACAAGACTCTCTTCCTTCCCGGTATGCGCAACCATATCATCAAAGTGGTGAAGGATAAAGTATCATCCCTTGGAAGAGTTGCTGACACGCCTTTAAATAGGAGACTTCAGAGGAGTTGGGGGCTATCTCCTTCCATTTTCTCTTAGTTGGGGCTCTTGTCCTTCCCTTGTATAGTTTTCCTTGGTTCCTTTGCTTTGTTGTTGTTTTTCCTTGTTCCTTTGGTCCTGCTGCTCCCTTTTGGGACTTGTTTAGTCTTTGGTTTCCTTTGTAATTGGTGATTTGAAAGTAATATATCTTACCCTTACCAAAAAAAAAAAACAACTGCGAAAGCATACTTTTCATTCTCACCATGTTTCGGGTACTGTTCATCAAACATGCTCTCCGGTTCTGAAGCTCCCTCGGGTACTGTTCACCCGCTGGAGTAACGGTGGTTTCCGGCCGGTTCCGCCGGTGGTTTGCACTGGAATTTGGCGACAAGGCCCCTGGGGGTGTCCTCTTCCTCCTCTACACGGGAATTTCTCCATCTATTTGTACAGAGGGAGGATTAATAGATCTGAAGCTGCTCGACTGGAGTGCGTTCTTCGCGGGTACTGTTCACCCGACGGAGAGACACGGATTCCGGCCGATTTTGTGGGTTTCTGAAGCTGATTCTCGGAAGCTAAGCTATCTGTGCTCCCTTCTTCTTCATATCCTAAGGAATTTGCTTCACAATTAGTATCAAGGGAGGAATACCAGATCTGGGATTTCTTGCTGGTGTGTTTACGTAAGTGGGCACAAACACACCCGACGAGCTGCGGCTGATTCCGGTGAATCTGGTGGTGCTTGGAGCTGGTCCAGAAGACAAACCTGCATCTATCCACTACGTATCTCCCTGGGATCGCGCTCTTCCCAGGTGTCGAGGTGAGTCCTGTTCTGGTCAGAAGCCCTGTTCTGGACTGGTGTTGCTGATAGACTATTTGGTTGTGGATACTTGCTCTTGCATATTGGGCTGGAGATTATGGTTGTATATACATTAGTGTGCTGCAGCTGCAATTGGGGTTCGACTGGTAGGTGGGCGATTGCTTCTGCTAACCTCCCTGTTATAGATTAAGGAGATGAAAGGTTGCCTGTTAGGTGTTTGAGAATTTGTCTAAATGGCAGAGGCTCTCATCACCACGGTGCCTGGTCCTTCCCTTGAGATAGCTAATGAAGTTGAGCAAGGTCAGCAGCTGGCTGTAGGCTCTGAAGTGAACAGAATGCACAATGCTGCTCCCACTAAGCCAGGTGATACTAGAGGAAAATCAGTTGCTTTCAACAAAAAGCCCCCCCCTCCGGCTTCCAGATCTGACTTCAAAGGAAATGCAAGGCGTAGTCGCAGCAGAGGTCGATCTAAGAGTCGACATGTCTTCCCTAGACAGACACACGTTGTGAGCCCACCTGCTGGTACTGATCTTAGGACTTCTGCAGCAGGCCAAGCAAGGGAGCGACCGAGCTCAAGTTCTCATCCTGCTTCTGTTCAGGCGACCAGATCTTGGGCAAATGTGGCTAAGGCCTTGACAAAAGGTTATAACCTGGATTTTGTACCTCCCTTGGTTGAAAATGGTGAGACCATCGTCGACATAACACCGGAGGTTGTAGCTGCAGAGAACCCGAGATGGATGGAGTGCCTAGTGGGCCATTACATAGGGAAGAAGGCTCCCTTCAAGGTGACCGAAGAGGCCATTAAAAAGGCTTGGGGTGACCAGGTTGTGGACGTAAAATTGCATGAGAATGGTTTCTTTTTTTTCCGGATACCAAATGCTGTTTTCCGGAAGAGGATCCTCGATATGGGGCCGGTCTCTATTTTTAGTTGCACTTTAGTCCTCCAGCAATGGCATTCAAAAATGACACTTGAGAAGGGCAAACTGAACTCTATCCCGGTTTGGGTAAAACTAAGGGATATTCCATACTCCCTTTGGTCTCCGGCGGGCATTGGGCGCATTGCAAGTGCACTCGGCAAGCCTCTCTATGTTGATACACAAACTGAACAGTTCACTAGAATTTCTTATGCCCGTGTATGTGTACAGATCTCGGCCACTAGTCCACGCCTGGACCATGTCAAGTACCGATGGGATGGTGAAGTAAATTCGATAACTGTTGAATATGAGTGGAAGCCGCTTGTATGCCCTTCTTGTGGAATATTTGGCCATAAACAGGGAACCAAAGGCTTTGATTGTGGGCTTCAACAGACTACAAACCAGCCTCAGCCTGCACCTCGGTCCCAAGCAGCAGACGACTGGACCTTGGTCAGGAGGAAGAAAGGAACTGCATCTTCTGGAGTGGCCTCAGAACAGTGGCAGCACAACCCTCCTCAGCGTCAGAACATGGTTTTGGAGGATCCTCTGCCTTCTCCTGTTAGGCCGAATGTCCCTGGACCATCTGGTGTTGCTGAATGCGATACAGGCAGAGCTGAGCAGGAAAATCCCCTTAATGTTGAGACAGATCCTAGACCCTCCCCCTCCCGGTTTCCAACAGGCACCCAGGAACAGCAGAGTTGGGCGTCCTCCCCTGGCTTGTACCCAGAAGGACATGGTCTAGAAAAAATTGCACCAGGGCTTTCCCTGGACATGAACCCAGGTGGTAAGGGTTCCGTTGACACCTGATCTGCATCCCGGTATTGGCCAGGTTCTGGAGAGGCCGGTAATGAACACCCGGGAAGGACTTAATGCAGAGACACCTTTCCTTGCTGGTTCGGACTCTTCACGGAGTATGCAACAGCAACCTGACGATCTTGAGTCTCACACGTCCTCTGCAGGTTCTTCAAGCTCACATGCTGGGGGAGAAAACAGCGACTCGGAAGGGCATTTGGAGGGAGACCCGGTTATTATCTCCCCCCCTCTAACGCGTTCCCGAACTTTGTCCTCACAACCAGTGGACGATCCTCTCAAGGCACCTGTCATGCCAACCCTCAGCACACGCTGCCTCGATATGACTCCCGGACCATCCTCCTCTAAGAAGAAAGATAAGAAGAGGAGGGCTAGGAGATCTCGGAGATAATCCTCTTACCTTTGTTATGTTTTTTGGCATCTGGAACATTAGGGGCCTAGTAGATCCCCTGAGACAAGCGGAAATTCGTACCTTTATCAGTGTCAACCGCCTCTCTTGTATTGGTATAGTTGAAACTAAAGTTAAAGACTCGCTTTTTGCTGATATTTCGCGTAGCCTTTGTGGTAATTGGCATTGGTATGCTAACTATGATTTTTCTCCCCTTGGGAGGATTTGGTTTGGCTGGAACCCTGCTGAGCTAGAAGCTAGAGTTCTTTCCTCCTCCAACCAGCTGATACATGTACAGCTTAAGCTTTTGAACTTGAATAAAACTTGCCTATTTACAGTGGTTTATGGCGAACACTCCTTTATCAAGCGGCGGCCTTTATGGACTGATCTTGGCTCCATCTCCTCTTGCGACTTACCATGGATTGTCGCCGGGGATTTTAATGCCATTAGAGATCCAACTGATAGAGTGGGTAGCACTACGCCATGGATCCCGGTTTTTGACGAATTTGGGGAATGTCTAAATCAGACGGGGTTGGAAGACATTCGTTTTGTGGGGTTTAGATACACTTGGACCCATTCTTCTGGTGACAGTCGGAAACTCCGCAAGATTGATCGAGTGCTTGCAAATGACATTTGGATGCAACAGTTCTCCTACTCGGAAGCCAATTTTCTTGCCCCTAGGATCTCTGACCATTCTCCCATGGTGGTTAAAATTCTTGAGCCTCCCAATATCAAGAAGCCCTTTAAGTTCTTTGATTTCTGGATTTCTCATCCCGAATTCTTGACTAGTGTGAAGCAAGCTTGGGAAACACGGGTAGTTGGTACGCCTATGTACACAATCTGTTGTAAAATGCGAATGCTTAAACAAAAGTTGAAGCTTCTTAACAGGAGGTGTTTCTCTGATATCTCCACCCGAACTGAGCATAGTAGAGCTGATTTATATGCTGTTCAGGCGGCTCTTGAATTACAACCTTTTGACAAGAGCCTCCAAGACAGAGAAGCGGAACTCTCGCGATCTTTCTCCACGTTGCGAATGCAGGAGGAATCCTTTTATAGGCAGAAGTCCCGTATTCGTTGGCTCAAGGAAGGAGACCTAAATACGCATTATTTCCACCACTTTGTTAACAAACGGCGTATCACTAATCGGATATTATCGGTTACAACTGATGATGGAACTTCAATTTCCGATCCAATTGCGGTTAGGGCCCATATTGTGAATCACTTCCAGGAGATGCTTAATGGGCATTCTACGCTCAATAGGCCCTCTGTTAGCGACTTAGCTTTGTTCATTGGTCCGGTTTTGGATGACAACCAAAGGAACTTGTTGGAGCGTCCAGTCTCAAATGAGGAAATTCTGTCCACACTTTTCTCGCTTGCTAAGGGCAAAGCCCCTGGACCGGACGGTTATAATATTGAGTTCTTTAAAGCCAGCTGGGAGATAATTGGACCTTCCATCCTAGTAGCGGTCAGAGATTTCTTTGAATCGGGATGCATGCTAAAGGAGATCAATAACACCATTTTGACTTTAGTCCTGAAAACCCCAAATGCCTCAGCTATGTCGGACTTCCGTCCTATTGCCTGTTGCAACACTATATACAAGTGTATCTCCAAGATCCTGGCTAGAAGGATAGCGCGGGTCCTTCCAACCCTAATTGGTCCTGCTCAGACGGCGTTTGTTAAAGGTCGGAGGATCAGTGATAATATCTTGGTAGCTCAAGAGCTATTCGCGGACTTTCACCACCGGCCGTACCTTTCCAAATGTGCCATTAAAGTGGATTTCCAAAAAGCATATGACACTGTTGATTGGAACTTCTTAGAGAAGACACTTATGGCTTTCAACTTTCCTACTTCTTTTACCAAGCTGGTGATGGCTTGTGTAACGACAGCAAAATTCTCAGTGTCCATTAATGGGGAGTTGCATGGCTTCTTTGGGAGTTCCAGGGGCATTCGTCAAGGAGACCCCCTATCGCCTTACCTTTTTATTATGGTCATGGAGATCTTTTCGGGCATCCTC
>CM062254.1:16046666-16064166 GCA_031216405.1 Syzygium malaccense
GAGAGTCCTATTTGGCTGGAATGTATCGTAGGCCAGTTTCTAGGAAAGAAAGCCCCCTTCAAGCTGACTGAAGAGGCTATAAGAAAGGCTTGGGGGGATAAAGTTGCTGAGATTAAGTTACACGAGAATGGTTTCTATTTCTTCCGAGTTCCTGACAATGAATTCCGCAAAAAGATCATTGAATCGGGGCCGATTTCCATATTCAGCTGCACTATGGTATTACAACAATGGTACTCCAAGCTTAAGCTTAAGAAGGGAGCTTTGGACACTATCCCGGTTTGGGTAAGAATTAGGGACATCCCCCTCACATTATGGTCCCCTGGTGGCATTGGAAGCATAGCCAGTGCGCTTGGCAAACCACTATACGTGGATGTTCAGACTGAACAGATGACAAGGATCTCATATGCGCGAGTATGTGTGGAGATCAAAGCGACCAAACCGAGGACTGAACAGGTGAAATTCTGCTGGGATGGTGAGGTGAACACTGTTACTGTTGAGTATGAGTGGAAACCGTTGACCTGTCCCTCTTGTGGCATCTTTGGACACAAGGAGGGATCCATTGGCTTTGATTGTCGCCCGAGCCAGCCCATTCCTAAGGTTGGGGTTCCTACTCCAGGCCCTTCTCACCTTGTACGCAAGACAGGTCAGGATGGACAAATGCAAAGGGAAGAAGGATGGATTCAGGTCCAATCCAGGAAAGGCAAGGATCCGGTTGACAAGGCTGCCCCTGCTACTAGCCATTGTTCACCAGCGATTGCCGAAACACATGACCAGCCTCCTCCGGTAAGGCTGGAACCACAGAACCCGATAAACACTGAGTCTTCCGGTGCCCTTGTGCCTATCCAGCTCCCTCCTTCGACGGGGGATATATCTGCTCAACTGCCTCAAAATCCTCGACTAGCACAGCATTCGGCTGAAACTGAATGTGGGACTTCTACTCTCCATTCCCCACTGGAACCAGTGAATGAAGCAAATGAGGTGGGGTCCCTTCACGTCCAGGAAGCGGGCCAGAGCGAAACCATAACTCAGGAACCTCCTGGACTTTCAGATCAGCAGACCAAGGACCTTGTATCCTCACCACAGGACACCACGGAAGACTCCACTGATTCTCGATTAGCAGGAGAGGATCCAAGTGCTTCAGAAGACAGATTGGGAGGCGAAGCAGCTGCTCTATCCCCTCCCTTCACCAGATCTCGCACCTTGGTGTCAAGTGTGTCTGAGGATGTGCCGAAACCATCTCCAGGCTCCACACATAGCTCGAAATGCCCTATGAGTGTTCCCAGCCCATCCTCCTCTAAAAAATCCAAAAGGAGGAGGGCGAGGAAAGCTCAGAGATAATCTTCTCCTTTCCCAAATGTTTTTTGGCGTGTGGAATATCAGGGGGCTAGTTGCACCCCTTAGGCAGGCAGAGATTCGGTCTTTTGTTAGGAAGTATTTTCTTTGCTGTATTGGGATAATAGAAACCAAAGTCAAAGCTACTCGGTTTACTGAGATTTCTAAAGGCCTTTTTGCAAAATGGAATTGGATGGCCAACTATGACTTCTCTCCCAATGGGAGAATATGGATTGGCTGGGACCCAAATGAAATTGATTTGGAACTGCTCTACTCTTCTTCTCAACTAATTCATGTTCGGGCAAGGATGCTCCACATGCAGAAAACTTGTTTGCTCTCAGTAGTTTATGGAGAACACACATTTTTGAACCGAAGACATCTTTGGGAAGATATTGTCCGGCTCTCCTCTTGTGATCTTCCATGGCTTGTTGCAGGGGATTTCAATGCCATTAGAGACCCAGACGATAGAGTAGGCAGCTCTACTCCATGGATCCCTGCCTTTGATGAATGTAGGGAATGTCTTGACCATGCGGGACTGGAGGACCTCCGTTATGTTGGATGTAGGTACACTTGGTCGCACTCCTCAGGAGCCAACCGCAAAATGCGCAAGATCGACCGAGCACTCATCAATGACAGCTGGACTGAAATTTTCTCATTCTCGGAAGCTAATTTCCTTCCGTCTGGCATCTCGGATCACTCCCCTATGGTGATTAAGATTGTTCCTCCACTTACTTCGAACAAGCCCTTCAAGTTCTTTAACTTTTGGGCCTCTCATCCTAGTTTTCTAGACTTAGTTACACAAGCTTGGGATACGCATGTTATGGGATCACCCATGTTCATTGTATGCTGTAAACTCAAAACTCTCAAAGTTAAGCTGAAACAACTGAATCGTTCATCCTTCTCGGACATCTCTATAAGAACAGAGCAGGCTAGAGAGGCCCTATTCCTTGTACAAACGGCATTGGACTCGAACCCTTTTGACCAAAGCTTTCTTGCAAGTGAAGTAGAGCTTCAGCGAACCTTCTCTGAGTTGCGACTACAAGAAGAATCCTTCTACAGACAAAAATCCAGGATCCGCTGGATTAAGGAAGGGGACATGAATACCAGATTCTTTCATCACCATGTCAACTATAGACGACTACGCAACAGAATTATGTCTGTAACAACAGAGGATGGGGAATCTATCACTGAACCAGGGGCGGTTAGGAATCATATCGTATCACACTTTCAGCAACTACTCACCGGCGTGTCATCTACTACCCAGGCCTCAACTCGGGAGCTGGGGGGTTTCATTGGTAGGACTTTAGACGAGAGTCAAAGGCTATTATTATCACAACCGGTAACTGATGAGGAAATCCAATCCACACTCTTCTCGCTTGCTAAAGGCAAGGCTCCAGGTCCAGATGGATTCAATGTCGAATTTTTTAAACTTACTTGGACGATCACTGGCCCTTCCATCTTGAAGGCGGTCAAGAACTTCTTTGAAACTGGCCGGCTACTCAAGGAGATTAATAATACCATATTAACATTGGTACCGAAAACTCCCAATGCGACGAGTATGAATGACTTCAGACCAATCGCATGTTGCAATACCCTTTACAAGTGCATCTCCAAAATTCTTGCCAGGCGTCTTGCAAAGGTTTTACCAACGATAATTGGGCCGTCCCAAACGGCTTTTGTTAGAGGTCGTAGAATAAGTGACAACATTATGATCGCCCAGGAAGTGTTTGCGGACTTCCACCATGAGGCTTACCTACCCAAGTGCGCCATCAAGGTAGATTTCCAAAAAGCATACGACACGATTGATTGGGACTTCATCCAAAAGGTGCTAGAAGCATTTGAATTTCCGGAAATCTTTACCAAGCTAGTCTTGGCTTGCATATCTACCGCTAAATTCTCAGTTGCAATAAACGGGGAACTACATGGGTTCTTTGCTAGTAACAGGGGAATACGACAGGGAGATCCACTATCGCCATACTTATTTGTACTAGCTATGGAAATCTTTTCGGGTGTGTTGAGGGATAAAACAAATAAACCGGATTTTCATTGGTTCTGGCGTTGCAAGAAAGTGCGCACATCTCATCTTTTCTTTGCGGATGATGTTCTCATATTCGCGCAAGCTCACCTGAGATCTATACAACTAATCAAGGAAGCAATCGACCTGTTCTCGAATTGGTCCGGGCTAAGACCCAACAACAGGAAAAGCAATATCTACCTTTCGGGAGGAAACCTGGAGTTACATAGGGGCATTCTTAACTGTCTTGGGTTTCAACAAGGCTCTCTACCCTTTCGATACCTAGGAGTACCCATCATTTCCTCGCGACTTCGTAAGGAGGATTGCAAATGCTTAATTGATTCTATAACGGCGAGGGTGCGATCCTGGTCACATCGATTCCTGTCCTTTGCGGGCCGTCTGCAACTTATCCGTTCAGTCTTACATGCTATACAGGTGTATTGGGCCACCATATTCTCCCTCCCTAAATCAGTCTTATATGGAATCGAGACTATTCTGAGACAATTCCTTTGGAAGGGCCCCGACCTAGGTACGGGTGGCGCTAAAGTTGCTTGGGACACGGTATGCCTACCTAAAGAAGAAGGAGGTCTTGGAATCCGACGGCTTACTGAATACAACAGAGCTATGATGCTCAAACACATATGGCTTCTTTTTACCGACAAGGAGTCCATGTGGTGCAAGTGGATACACTCGAACTTTCTCAAAAGCGCTAACTTCTGGATTGTCTCTAAGCCCACTTTTTGCTCATGGACGTGGAAGAAAATCCTCGATGCACGGGATACTGCTAGGACTATTTTTCGATGGAAAATTGGAAATGGGCGGTCAGTATCATTGTGGTTTGACTGGTGGCACGACAAGGGCCCCCTTTACCTCCTATTCAGTAACACGGACATATATCAGTCACGTATTCCTAGGGACACGTCTGTTCGGGGTTTTTATGACTCGGTTTGGCAACAGTCACATACTCTGGATACTATATTGAACTGGACTGAACCCCCCCTGTTTTGAGGAAGACACTGAAGATGAGCTGATGTGGGCCCCTCAACCAGCCTCCACTTTTTCGGTAGCGCTAGCTTGGAGTCATATAAGAAGGAAAGGAATCTCGGTCCAGTGGCATTCCTTTGTATGGGATCACCATATTGCTCCACGCCATTCCTTCCTCCTGTGGATAATTTCCCTCAACCGATTGCCTACTCAGGCTAGGCTTATTCACAATAGCAGGATCGAGTCCGTTATGTGTGCATTTTGTGGCGATGTCCCAGACTCTATAGATCACCTTTTTTTTCAGTGCTCCTCTACAAGAAGTCTGGCGTTCTTTTGGGCATCTAGATGCCTTCTCCCATGGCGAAACCGGCCATGGAATGCGCAGATTAGATGGGCAATGCAGGTGTGTGGAGGTCAGTCCTTTGCTCACTGTCTATCCAGATTCTCTTTTGGTGCCCTATGCCACATAATCTGGACCGAGAGAAACAACTCTATCTTCCGGAACAAGACTATCTTCATTCCTGGAATGCGGAAACATATCATCAAAGTGGTGAAGGATAAAGCCTCATCCCTCGGTAGAGTTGCAGACACGCCTCTTAATAGGAGACTACAAAGAAATTGGGAGCTCTCTCCTTCCATTTTCTCTTAGATGGTATTGCTGGATCGGTTGCATAGGTGTTTTGGTTTTCTGCTTGTTGTTGCTCTCCTTTGTTCCTTTTGGCCTTGTCTAGTCCCTTGGTTCAGTTTTCTTCTGTCGTTCAGGTTTTTCCTCTAGTGCTTGTCTGATTTTGTGTCGGCCTTCTCTCTTGCGGCTGATGTAGTTGGTTTGGGTCTGTATTTGGTTTTGTGTAGATCCTGCCGGACCCGCTTGATCTTGATCGGACAATTTTATGTCCGGCTATGATCAGGTCTGGTTTGGGCTTTGGTTGTAAGTGGTGATTGGGAAAGTTATACATTCTTACCTTACCAAAAAAAAAAAAAACAACTGCGAAAGCAGACTTAACATCCATTTTCACCTCTTCCGATTACTGTTCACTCGAGCAGATTATGTGCTCTGCTAGGGTTCCCGGAGTTACTGTACATCCGGCGGATTTCCTGTGATTTCCGGCGGTTTCCGGTGGCTTTTGAAGCTGTCCTCCGGCGACGAAGGCCCCTGGCCTCTCCTCAGTGACTTCCTTCAAGGAATTAGCATATCGTGCAGCGTAACATCAGAGATTGCAGATCTGGGTTTCTCTAATCGCGGGGTCTCGACGGCGTGGTTCACCCGGTGATCCTTCTGTGAACCCGGTGGATTCCGGTGACCTCTGGAGCTCTCCTCCGGCGACGTAGGCCTCTGGACTACCCTCTGTGACTTCTTTACAGGTCTCCGTCTATGGTGGGGTGCAACGGAAGAAATTTCAGATCTGGGCCTCACCTCCGCGGGTAACGACGACGCCTGTGATTGCCGGCTGAGGCGTAGGGCTCTCAGTAGACGACGGCCTCAACCCACTAAGGTATAACCCTTGTAGCTTCTGTGGTGGTGTACTCTGTTGATTCGAGCACTCCCCTGGTTAGTGCTGGTTTCGGTATTGGAGATTCACGAGCGGGGTAGGCTGAATTACATAGCTGAAGTGCCTTAATGCTGAATGTGGCTGTTCTACTGGTTGTGCTGCTGTGTATGGTTGACTAGATAGTGTTATGGCTGGTGTTTCTTTGGTGGAGAATACGTCCCCTGCTGCTGAACCTGCTCATGGCACTGATGGTCTTGCTGGAACAGGACAGTTTGGAAATGTGCCTTCCCACTCTATTCCCCATTCTGGTTATGGACGTAGTCGTAGTAGAGGACGCTCTAAAAATAGAAGCAGGTCCCAAAGGCGTGCCCATTTCAGTGAGTCCCTTGGTCGACCTCAACCTGTCTCCATTGGCACCCCTCAAGCGGTGGAAATGAACTCCAACGTGACCCTAGAGCAGCAACCTTCTGCACCTAAAACCAGAACTTGGGCAAACATTGCTCGAGTTTTAACCAAAGGGTATAGTCTTACCTATGTACCTCCAAGGGTGGTGAATGGGGAAGAGATTGTGGATATCACTCCTGATATAGCTGCTGCTGTGAGTCCTATTTGGCTGGAATGTGTAGTAGGCCAGTTCCTAGGCAAGAAAGCACCATTCAAGCTGACTGAAGAGGCCATCAGAAAGGCTTGGGGAGATAAGGTTGCTGAGATCAAATTACACGAGAATGGCTTTTATTTCTTCCGAGTTCCTGACAATGAGTTCCGCAAGAAGATCATTGACTCGGGGCCGATATCCATATTCAGCTGTACAATGGTTTTACAACAATGGCACTCCAAGCTTAAGCTCAAGAAGGGCGCATTGGACACTATACCGGTATGGGTGAGACTTAGGGACATTCCCCTTACATTATGGTCCCCTGTTGGCATTGGAAGCATAGCCAGTGCTCTTGGCAAACCACTATATGTGGACATTCAGACTGAACAAATGACAAGGATATCGTTTGTGCGAGTATGTGTGGAGATTAAAGCCACCAAACCAAGGACTGAGCAAGTTAAATTCTGCTGGGATGGTGAGGTGAACACCATTAATGTTGAGTATGAGTGGAAACCGCTGACCTGTCCCTCTTGTGGCATCTTCGGACACAAGGAGGGATCCACTGGCTTTGATTGTCGGCCTATACAGCCCATTCCTAAGGCTGGGGATCCTACTCTAGGCCCTTCGCACACTGTACGCAAGTCTGGTCAGAATGGGCAATTGCAAAGGGATGAAGGATGGATTCAAGTCCATTCCAGGAAAGGTAAAAATCCGGTTGACAAGGTTGCCCCTAGTACTAGCCGATGTTCACCAGAGGTTGCTGAAGCACATGACCAGCCTCTTCCAGCTATACTGGTACCACAGAACCCGATAAACACAGCATTTTCCGGTGCCCCTGCTCCTCCTTCGACGGATGCTTGTGCTGATCAACTGCCTCAAATTCTTCGGCCAGTACAGCATTCCGCTGAGACTGAATGTGGGACGTCTACTCTCTGTTCCCCTCTGGAACCAGTGAATGAAGCAAATGTGGTGGGGCCTCTTCACGTCCAGGAAGCGGGTCAGAGCATCACCACAGAACAGGAACCTCCTGGACTTACAGATCAGCAGTTTGTGGAACCTTCTCTCTTACCACAGGATACCACGGAAGACTCCTCTGATTCTCGGTTAGCAATAGAGGAATCAAGTGCTTCAGAAGACAGAATGGGAGTTGAAACAGCTGCCATGTCCCCTCCCTTCACTAGATCCCGCACCCTGGCATCAAGTGTGTCTGAAGATGTGTCGAAACCTTCTCCAGGCTCTACACATAGCTTGAAATGCCCTTCGAATCTTCCTAGCCCCTCCTCCTCCAGAAAGAAATCCAAAAGGAGGAGATCGAGGAAAGCTCAAAGATAATTTGCACTCTTCCGTTATGTTTTTTGGAGTATGGAATATCAGGGGGCTAGTTGCCCCCCTTAGACAAGCAGAAATACGGTCCTTTATTAGGAAGCATCATCTTTGCTGTATTGGTATAATCGAAACCAAAGTTAAAGCTACTCGGTTTACTGAGATTTCTAAAGATCTTTTTGCAAACTGGAATTGGATGGCCAACTATGATTTCTCTCCCAATGGGAGAATATGGATTGGCTGGGACCCAAATGAAATTGATGTGGACCTGCTCTACTCATCTTCTCAACTTCTTCATACTCGGGCAAGGTTGCTCCACATGCAGAAAACATGTTTGCTGTCAGTAATATATGGAGAACACACTTTTTTGAATCGAAGACACTTATGGGATGATATTGTCCGGCTCTCCTCTTGTGATCTTCCATGGCTTGTTGCTGGGGATTTCAACGCGATTAGGGACCCAGACGATAGAGTGGGCAGCTCCACTCCGTGGATTCCTGCCTTTGATGATTGTAAGGAATGTCTCAACCATGCGGGACTGGTGGATCTCCATTATGTTGGATGTAGATACACTTGGTCGCACTCCTCAGGAGCTAATCGTAAAATGCGTAAGATAGACCGAGTACTCATCAATGACAGCTGGACTGAATCTTTTTCATTCTCGGAGGCAAATTTCCTTCCTTCAGGCATTTCAGATCATTCCCCTATGGTGATTAAGATTATTCCTCCACTTACCTCGAACAAGCCCTTCAAGTTCTTTAACTTTTGGGCCTCTCACCCTATGTTTCTGGACTTAGTATCTCAAGCTTGGGACACGCATGTTATTGGATCACCTATGTTCATTGTATGCTGTAAACTTAAAGCTCTTAAGACTAAGCTGAAGCACCTGAATCGTACATCCTTCTCGGATATTTCTACACGAACAGAACAGGCTAGAGAGGCCCTATTCCTTGTTCAGACGGCTTTGGACTCGAACCCTTTTGACCAAAGCCTTCTTACAAGAGAAGTAGAGCTCCAGCGAACCTTCTCTGAGTTGCGGCTACAAGAAGAATCTTTCTATAGACAAAAATCCAGAATACGCTGGATTAAGGAAGGGGACATGAATACCAGATTCTTCCATCACCATATCAACCATAGACGTCTTCATAACAGAATTATGTCAGTAACAGCAGAGGGTGGGGAGTCTATTACTGAACCAGTGGCAGTTAGGAGTCATATCGTTTCACACTTTCAGCAATTACTCAACGGCGTGTCTTCTACTGTCCAGCCCTCAACTCGGGAGTTGGGCGGTTTCATTGGCAGGACTCTAGACGAGAGTCAAAGTCTGTTATTAACGCAACCGGTAACTGATGAGGAAATCCAATCCACACTCTTCTCGCTTGCTAAAGGCAAGGCTCCCGGTCCAGACGGTTTTAATGTTGAATTTTTTAAGCTTACTTGGGCGATCACTGGCCCTTCCATCTTGAAGGCGATCAAGGATTTCTTTGAAACGGGCCGCCTACTCAAGGAGATTAACAATACCATATTAACATTGGTACCAAAAACCCCCAATGCGACGACTATGAATGACTTCAGACCAATCGCATGTTGCAATACCATTTATAAGTGTATCTCCAAAATTCTTGCTAGGCGGCTTGCACAGGTATTACCATCGATAATTGGGCCGTCCCAAACGGCTTTTGTTAGAGGCCATAGGATAAGTGACAACATTATGATCGCACAGGAATTGTTTGCGGACTTCCACCATGAGGCTTACCTACCTAAGTGCGCCATCAAGGTTGACTTCCAAAAAGCATATGACACGATTGAATGGAGTTTCATCCAAAAGGTGCTAGAAGCTTTTCATTTTCCGGAAATCTTTACCAAACTAGTCTTGGCCTGTATATCAACCGCCAAATTCTCAGTTGCAATAAATGGGGAGTTACATGGGTTCTTTGCCAGTAACCGGGGTATACGACAGGGAGATCCACTATCGCCGTACTTATTTGTCTTAGCTATGGAAATCTTCTCGGGTGTGTTGCGGGATAAAACAAATAACCCGGATTTTCATTGGTTCTGGCGATGCAAGAAAGTGCACAACTCCCACCTTTTCTTTGCGGATGATGTCCTCATATTTGCACAAGCTCACCTGAGATCAATACAACTAATCAAGGAAGCAATCGACTTGTTTTCGAGTTGGTCTGGTTTAAGACCAAATAACAGGAAAAGCAATATCTACCTCTCGGGAGGAAACTCGGAACTACATAGTGGCATTCTTAGCTGCCTTGGGTTCCAACAAGGCTCTCTTCCTTTCCGATACTTAGGTGTACCCATCATTTCCTCGCGGCTTCGTAAAGAGGATTGCAAATGCTTAATTGATTCAATAACGTCGCGTGTACGATCCTGGTCCCACCGGTTCCTGTCCTTTGCGGGCCGTATGCAACTTATCCGATCAGTCTTACATGCTATTCAGGTGTATTGGGCCACCATCTTCTCCCTCCCTAAATCAGTATTATATGGAATCGAGACTATTCTGAGACAATTTCTTTGGAAGGGCCCCGAATTAGGTACGGGTGGCGCCAAGGTTGCTTGGGACAGGGTATGCCTACCTAAAGAAGAAGGAGGCCTTGGGATCCGACGACTTACTGAATACAACAGAGCTATGATGCTCAAACACATATGGCTACTCTTTACCGACAAAGAGTCCATGTGGTGCAAGTGGATACACTCGAACTTTCTCAAAAGCTCTAACTTCTGGATTGTATCTAAGCCCACTTTTTGCTCCTGGACGTGGAAAAAAATCCTTGATTTGCGTGATACTGCTAGGACTATTTTTCGATGGAAAGTTGGAAATGGGCGTTCAGTATCCTTGTGGTTTGACTGGTGGCACGACAAAGGCCCCCTTTACCTGCTGTTCAGTAACTCGGACATTTATCAGTCACGTATTCCTAGGGACACAACTGTTCGTGGGTTTTTTGACTCGGTTTGGCAACAGTCACGTACTCTGGATACTATATTGAGTTGGACTGAACCCCCCCTATTTTGACGATGACACTGAAGATGAGCTGACGTGGGCCCCGCAACCATCCTCCACTTTTTCGGTGGCGGTTGCTTGGAACCACATAAGAAGGAAAGGACTTCCGGTCCAGTGGCATTCCTTTGTATGGGATCACCATATTGCTCCGCGCCATTCTTTCCTCCTATGGATAATTTCCCTCAACCGATTACCGACACAGACTATGCTTATGCGTAATAGCAGGATTGAGTCCGTTATGTGCGCGTACTGTGGCGATGTCCCAGACTCTATAGACCACCTCTTTTTCCAGTGCTCCTCCACAAGAAATCTGGCGTTCTTCTGGGCATCTAGATGTTTTCTCCCATGGCGTAACCGGCCATGGCATGAGCAGATTAGGTGGGCAACGCAGGTGTGTGGAGGTCCGTCTTTTGCTCACCGGTTATCCAGGTTCTCCTTTGGTGCCCTTTGCCACTTAATTTGGACAGAAAGAAACAACTCCATTTTCCGTAACAAGACTCTCTTCATTCCTGGGATGCGCAACCATATCATCAAAGTGGTGAAGGATAAAGCCTCATCCCTCGGTAGAGTTGCAGATACGCCTCTAAATAGGAGACTACAAAGAAGTTGGGAGCTTTCTCCTTCCATTTTCTCTTAGCTGGTCTTGCTGGTTTTCGGTATTACTGGTCTGTAGCTGGTTGCTGTTTATCCCTTGGTCCTTAGGTCTTGTCTGGTCCTTGTAGTCCTGTATACGGTTGTTCTGGTGGTTACTCCAGTGGTTGTCAAGTTACTCTAGTGTCGGCCATTGCGGCTAGATTAGTTGTCTTGGCTGTAGTCGCTCTTCGTTGTTGTATAGTTCCTGCTGGACCCGCTTGATCTTGTACGGACATTACTATGTCCTTATTTGATCAGGTTTGGTTTGAGCGTAGGTTGTAATTGGTGTTTTGGATAGTTATACATTTCTTACCTTACCAAAAAAAAAAAAAAACAACTGCGAAAGCATACCATTTCGCGGGTACTGTTCATACAGACTTGAAAATGCTCTCTGGTGGGATCCCGTCGGTACTATTCATCCGGCTCTCTTCCGACTGATTCCCGGTGATCCCGGTGGTTGTTTGAGCTGAGATTTGGAGGATAGGCCACCCGTATGACCCTCTTTCATCCCTCTGAAGGTCTTCCATCCCTGTCCATCACAGGGGATGGGCTCTCAGATCTGGTAGTCGCTGATCTGCACTCTCTCGTGTGTGCGACGCGATTGAATCGGAGCCTCGGTTCTGGTTGGTTCCCTTAAATTTTCTGGTTGGTTTTCTTGAGTTCAGCCTTGGCTCCGTGCTGGTCTTGCCTGGTAAGCTGGAGTGGTACACGCAGGGGGCTGAGGGGGAACCGTATGCTCTGTCTGAAACGCTTTCCTGTTCGGGAGTTGGTGTTGTTACAGATTGGCTGGTGCTGGTTTATTTCCCCAGTTTAGACTCTATCTTTCTGCTGATTGGTATAGGAGGTTGTGGTTTGAGGCTGTACGGATACTGGGTTATTTACTCGAGTTCACTCTGCTCTGGCCTCTAATGTTGATGGTTGACCGGTAGGTGTATGTTGTATTGCCTGAATGGCTGGGACTATAAGAACCACCTTACCTAGTCCTTCCCTTGGCATAGCAACTGAACACCCTGGTGTGGAAGGCCATCAGCTGGTTGTAGGGTCTGAAGAATGCAGAGCTCCTGGCAAGAAATTTGTTGCTCCCCCTAAGGCAGCTGAGCCTAGGGGGAAATCGGTTACCTTCACTAGCAACAGCCCCCCCTGGTTCCAGATCTGTCAGCAAAGATCATGCTAGGCGTAGTCGCAGCAGAGGGCGGTCTAAAAGTCGACATGCCCTCCCTCGACATGGCCACATTGCTAGCCCTCCTGCTGGTTCTGATCTTAGAACTAGTGCAGCAGGACATGTCAACAAGGTGAGGCCGAGCTCAAGCACTCAAACTGCTCCTGTACAGGCGACCAGATCTTGGGCCAATGTGGCTAAAGCCTTGACAAAAGGGTACAACCTGGCTTACATCCCTCCCGTGGTTGAAAATGGTGAGATCATTGTTGACATAACCCCTGAGATTGCTGCTGCAGAGAGTCCGAGGTGGCTGGAATGTCTAGTTGGTCACTACATAGGGAAAAAAGTCCCCTTTAAGTTGACTGAAGAGGCTATTAAAAAGTCCTGGGGCGACCAAGTCGTCGATGTCAAATTGCATGAGAATGGGTTCTTCTTCTTCCATGTTCCCAACGCTGATTTCCGTAAGAAGATCCTAGACATGGGGCCAATATCCATTTTCAGCTGCACCCTAGTTCTGCAACAGTGGCATTCTAAAATGACACTTAAAAAGGGCAATCTGAACTCAATCCCGGTTTGGGTCAAACTAAGGGACATCCCCTTCTCCCTCTGGTCTCCGGCGGGCATTGGGCGCATTGCTAGTGCAATCGGTAAACCACTTTATGTGGATGCACAAACCGAACAGCTGTCTAGAATATCCTATGCCCGAGTATGCATAGAGATCTCAGCCACTACTCCTCGACTGGAGCTCGTCAAGTTCAGGTGGGATGGTGAAGTAAACACGATAGGTGTTGAATATGAATGGAAGCCGCTTGTATGCCTTTCATGCGGAATTTTTGGCCATAAACCAGGAACAAAGGGCTTTGGTTGTGCCCCTCAACAGACTGAAATCCGACCTGAGCATGTCTCTCGGTCCCAAGCAGCAGACGATTGGACTTTGGTCAGGAGGAAAAAAGATAATACCTCTTCTGTTCTGGCCCCAGATCAACGGCAACACTCCCCTTCTCCTAACCTGAATTGTCACATGGACGTAGAGGTCCCTCCACCTCCTACTGCCAGGCTGACCGTCCATAGGCCGTCTGTTGTGGACTCGGTTGCTGACCTAGAAGCCAGAACCGATCTGATCGACCCCATGAACCCAGAGACAGGTCTTGGATCTGCTCCTACTCAGGGTCCAGCAAGCTCTATGGTTCAGCAGACTCTGGTTTCCTCTCCTACCCCATGCTCAGCAGGCCATGGCGTGTCCAAATCTGCACTTGGCCTTCCCCTGGACTTGAACTCAGCGATCCTGGAGAAGGTAGAATCCCGGCCCCCTGTTCTTAAAACCCCTTCGGAACACGGCCACTTAGACGCTGCCATGAACTGCCCCAACATCCTTGAGACAGAACCTTGTATAGCTACGGTTTCTACAGGGGCGAATCTACAGCTGGAAGAGGATTCCTCTATGAACTCCCAATCTTCCACAGCAGAATCAGCTGGCTCCCTGGGAACTCTTGAGAGGGCTGGCACTTTGGAAGACAAGATAGTGGGAGAACCATTATCCCCCCCTAACACCCGCTCTCGCACTTTGGCGTATAGTGCAACGGATGACAACTCCAAAGCTTCCCCCAGCTCAACACCTAGCTCCTTGTTTCCGGACAAAACTCAAGGCCCGTCCTCCTCTAAACTTAAGTCTAAGAGGAGACGGCCAAGAAAACAGCGGTAACCCCTTTCTCGGTATTCATGTTTTTTGGCATTTGGAACTCCAGGGGCCTAGTAGAACCCCTAAGACAAGCTGAAATCCGGGCTTTTATTAGAATGAACCGGCTCTCTTGTGTTGGCTTAGTTGAGACTAAAGCCAAAGCCTCCTTTTTTGATGACATATCTAGAGGACTTAATCCTAATTGGAATTGGATTTCCAACTATGACCATTCTCCTTTAGGCCGAATCTGGTTCGGATGGGATCCAAGTGAGGTTGAGATCACTCTCATCTACTCTTCTTCCCAAATGATCCACACTCAAGCTAAGCTATTGGCGATGCACAAATCCTGTCTTCTCACTATTGTTTACGGTGAGCACACCTTTGGAAATCGGCGCCCCCTTTGGGATGACCTTATCCGGCTGTCCTCGTGTGATTTACCTTGGATTGTTGCCGGTGATTTTAATGCTATCAGAGACCCGAATGACAGGGTGGGAAGCTCTACACAGTGGATTCCGGTTTTTGATGATTTTGGTGCTTGCCTAAACCAAGCTGGGCTGGATGATCTACGCTATGTGGGGCATAGATACACATGGTCCCACTCTTCGGGTGACAACAGGAAACTCCGCAAGATAGACAGAGTTCTCATCAACGACCTATGGTACCAACACTTCTCCTTTTCTGAAGCGCTTTTCCTTGCACCTGGTATCTCTGATCACACACCTATGGTGATCAAAATCCTACCAGCTCATAACTCCAACAAACCTTTCAAGTTTTTCAACTTCTGGACCTCCCATCCGTCCTTTTTGGAGCTAGTTGCTCAATCTTGGGATTCTCAGATTGTGGGCACGCCCATGTACAGGATATGCTGCAAACTCAGAATCCTTAAAGGCAAGTTGAAAAACCTGAACAGAAGCTCTTTCTCTGATATCTCTAGCATGACCGAAAAGGCAAGAACAGACTTATATGATGTCCAGGCTGCCTTGGAAATTCACCCCTTTGATCAGGACTTGATCCAAAGAGAACGCGATCACTTACGGTCTTACTCCGCTCTGAGAAGCCAAGAGGAATCCTTCTTCCGACAGAAATCCAGAATCAGATGGCTTAAGGAGGGGGACCTCAACACCAAGTATTTCCATCATTTTGTCAACAAGAGACGACATCTCAACCGCATTCTCACTGTATCCACAGAGGATGGTGTCTTATTAACTGACCCTCCTGTAGTAAGTAACCTTATAGTTACTCACTTCAAAGATCTACTCAATGGCAGTCCCCCTCCTATTCAGGCCTCTTTTCAGGAGATCAGGTTATATGTTGGCCGAACTCTAAATGAGAACCAGCGGATCCTTTTAGCCCAGCCAGTTCTGGATGAGGAAATACAATCCACCTTATTTTCCTTGGCTAAAGGCAAGGCACCGGGACCGGATGGATACAACGTAGACTTCTTCAAATCCTCTTGGGAAATCATTGGACCTTCCATCCTTTTGGCGGTTAGAGACTTCTTTAATACTGGACGGTTGCTTCAGGAATTAAACTCTACCATCTTGACCCTAGTTCCGAAGTCCCCAAATGCTACGGCTATAGGTGATTTTAGACCGATTGCTTGTTGCAACACCCTATACAAATGCATCTCTAAAATTCTTGCCAGACGCATTGCGCGGGTCCTCCCGTCCATCATTAGTCCCTCCCAAACAGCCTTTGTCAAAGGGAGAAGGATAAGCGACAACATTATGATCGCCCAGGAGCTCTTCTCGGATTTCCACCATGAGGCATACTTCCCAAAATGTGCCATCAAAGTAGATTTTCAGAAGGCTTTTGACACAGTCGACTGGAACTTCATTGAAGAGGCTCTAAAGGCCTTCAACTTTCCTGGCTTCTTCATCAAGCAGATTATGGCCTGTGTATCCTCGGCCAAATTCTCAGTCTCCATAAATGGAGGCCTTCATGGGTTCTTCTCGAGTAGCCGAGGCATCAGACAAGGTGACCCCCTTTCGCCATACCTTTTCATCCTAGTTATGGAAGTCTTATCCGGGATCATCCAGGCTAAAACCGAGGACCCCAACTTTCGCTGGTTCTGGCGGTGCAAAAGTAGCAGGATATCCCATCTTTTCTTTGCGGACGATGTGCTCCTCTTTGCTCAGGCCCACTTGAGGTCAATTGAACTACTCAAGGAATCACTTAAGCTGTTCTCAGATTGGTCCGGACTCAATCCGAATGCAAATAAAAGTAATATTTTCCTTTCAGGAGGATCCCCGGAACTTCATGCACTTCTTACTCGCTGCCTTGGCTTTCAACAAGGGACCCTCCCCTTTCGCTATCTTGGTGTGCCTATTGTCTCATCTAGACTTCGAAAAGAGGATTGTAAGAACTTAGTTGACTCTATCACGGCTAGAGCTCGCTCATGGACACAAAGATTCCTATCCTTTGCTGGTCGACTACAACTTATTAATTCAGTCCTAACCTCCATACAAGTGTATTGGGCCACAATATTTTCATTGCCGAAATCTGTACTTCTTAGAATCGAGACTGTACTTCGACAATTCCTGTGGAAAGGACCGGACCTTGGCTTCGGAGGAGCTAAGGTAGCTTGGGATGCGGTTTGTCTACCTAAATCGGAGGGAGGCCTCGGGATAAGAAGGCTTCTAGATTACAATCAAGCACTCATCCTAAAACATATCTGGCTACTTTTCACTGACAAGGAGTCATTATGGTGCAAATGGATACACTCCAACTTCTTGAAAAAATCTAACTTCTGGATAGCAACTAAACCTATTCTTTGCTCCTGGACTTGGAAGAAAATTTTGGATTTGAGATCCACAGCCCATGCTCTCTTCAGATGGAAAATAGGAAATGGACGCTCGGTTTCCTTTTGGTTTGATTGGTGGCACAACAAAGGGCCACTCTCCCTCCTTTTCGATAATATGGACATTTATAGATCAAGGATTCCTCGGGACATCGCTGTTCGAGACTTCTATGATAATACTTGGCAGGCATCTAGCACACTGACTTCAATCTTGGGATGGATGGATGAACCGCCAACTTTTGACGACAATTCCCTGGACTCCTTCATCTGGACGCCACATTCCTCTGGATCTTTCTCGGTGGCGCATGCATGGAATCACATCAGATTAAAAGGACCTTCAGCCCCTTGGCACACCTTTGTTTGGGATCCTCATATTGCCCCGCGTCACGGCTTCCTCCTTTGGCTAGTCACTTTAAACCGTCTGCCTACCCAGGTATATCTTCTTCAGAACCGCAGGATCCTCGATGGAAACTGTGCTT
>CM062254.1:16076666-16079166 GCA_031216405.1 Syzygium malaccense
AGGCCACCTTGGGGCTGATCCCTAGTACAAGCTGTCTTGGTACGATCCCCGGGCCGTCCTCCTCTAGGAAGAAAGAAAAGAAGAGGAGGGCTAGGAGATCGCGGAGATAATTTCTCTCATCCTTGGGATGTTTTTTGGTATTTGGAACATTAGGGGACTAGTTGATCCCCTTCGTCAAGCTGAAATCCGGGCCTTCATTAGAATGAATCGGCTCTCTTGTGTTGGCCTAGTCGAGACTAAAGCCAAAGCTTCCTATTTTGATGACATATCTAGAGGCATAAATGCTAACTGGAATTGGACTTCCAACTATGATCATTCTCCTTTTGGCCGAATCTGGTTCGGTTGGGACCCAAGTGAGGTTGAGATCACCCTCATCTACTCTTCTTCCCAAATGATTCACGCTCAAGCTAAGCTATTGGCGATGCACAAATCCTGTCTTCTTACTATTGTTTACGGTGAACACACTTTTGGGAAACGGCGCCCCCTCTGGAATGACCTCATCAGGCTGTCCTCGTGTGACGTTCCTTGGATTGTTGCCGGCGATTTTAATGCTATTAGAGACCCGAATGACAGGGTGGGCGGCTCTACTCAGTGGATTCCGGTTTTTGATGATTTTGGTGCTTGCCTTAACCAAGCTGGGCTGGATGATCTTCGCTATGTGGGACATAGATATACCTGGTCCCACTCTTCGGGGGACAACAGGAAACTTCGCAAGATAGACAGAGTCCTCATCAACAATCTATGGTTCCAGCACTTCTCCTTTTCTGAAGCGCTCTTCCTTGCTCCTGGTATCTCTGATCACACACCTATGGTGATCAAAATCCTACCAGCTCATAACTACAACAAACCTTTTAAGTTTTTCAACTTCTGGACCTCCCATCCGTCCTTTATGGAGCTAGTTGCTCAATCTTGGACCTCTCAGATTGTGGGCACGCCCATGTTCAACATATGCTCCAAACTCAGAATCCTCAAAAGCAAGTTGAAAAACCTGAACAGAAACTCTTTCTCTGATATTTCTACCAGGACCGAAAAGGCAAGAACAGACTTATATGATGTCCAGGCAGCCTTGGAAATTCTCCCCTTTGACCAGAACCTGATCCAAAGAGAAATAGAACTCTCGCGTTCATTCTCCGCTCTGAGAAGCCAAGAGGAATCCTTCTTCCGACAGAAATCCAGAATCAGATGGCTTAAGGAGGGGGATCTCAACACCAAATACTTCCATCATTTTGTCAATAAGAGGCGACTTCTCAACCGCATTCTCACAGTATCCACTGAGGATGGTGTCTTACTAACTGACCCTCCTGCAGTAAGTAACCTTATAGTTACTCACTTCAAAGAGCTACTCAATGGCAGTCCCCCCCATCCAGGCCTCTTCTCAGGAGATCAGTTTATATGTTGGCCGAGCTCTAAATGAGAACCAGCGGATCTTTCTAGCCCAGCCAGTACTGGATGAGGAAATACAATCCACCTTATTTTCCTTGGCTAAAGGCAAGGCACCGGGACCGGATGGATACAATGTTGACTTTTTCAAGTCCTCTTGGGCAATCATTGGACCTTCCATCCTTATGGCGGTTAGAGACTTCTTTAATACTGGACGATTGCTTCAGGAATTAAACTCTACCATCTTGACCCTAGTTCCGAAGACCCCAAATGCTACGGCTATGGGTGATTTTCGACCGATCGCTTGTTGCAACACCCTCTACAAATGCATCTCTAAAATTCTTGCTAGACGCATTGCGCGGGTCCTCCCATCCATCATTAGCCCCTCCCAAACAGCATTTGTCAAAGGGAGAAGGATAAGCGACAATATTATGATCGCCCAGGAGCTCTTCTCGGATTTCCACCATGATGCATACCTTCCAAAATGTGCCATCAAAGTAGATTTCCAGAAGGCATTTGACACAGTCGACTGGAACTTCATCGAAGAGGCCCTAAAGGCCTTCAACTTTCCCGATTTCTTCATTAAGTAGATAATGGCCTGTGTTTCCTCGGCCAAATTCTCAGTCTCCATTAACGGAGCACTCCATGGATACTTCTCGAGTAGCCGAGGCATCAGACAAGGTGACCCCCTCTCGCCGTATCTCTTCATCCTAGTTATGGAAGTCCTATCCGGGATCATCCAGGCTAAAACTGAGGACCCCAACTTTCGCTGGTTCTGGCGGTGCAAAAATAGCAGGATCTCTCATCTTTTCTTTGCGGACGATGTGCTCCTCTTTGCTCAAGCCCACCTGAGGTCAATTGAACTTCTCAAAGAATCACTTGATCTGTTCTCAGATTGGTCTGGACTCAAACCGAATGCTAGTAAAAGTAACATATTCCTTTCAGGAGGATCCCCGGAACTTCATGAACTTCTTACTCGCAGCCTTGGCTTTCAACAAGGAACCCTCCCCTTTCGCTATCTTGGTGTGCCTATTGTCTCATCTAGACTTCGGAAAGAGGATTGTAAGATCTTAGTTGACACCATCACGGCTAGAGCTCGCTCATGGTCACAAAGATTTCT
>CM062254.1:16086666-16088229 GCA_031216405.1 Syzygium malaccense
ATTGCCCGTGTCCATCGGTCATGGCCGGGCCTCGTGCCGTGCATCGTTCGTGGCCGAGCTTCGTGCCCGTGCATCGTTCGTTGACCGTGCGTCGTGCCCGTGCGTCGTGCCCGTGCGTCATTCGTGGCCGTTCTCGTGGCCGTGCATCGTGCCCGTGCTTCGTTCATGTCCGTGCTCGTGCCCATGCATCGCTCATGGCCAAGCGTCGTGCCCGTGCATCGTTCATGACCGAGCGTCGCGCCCGCGCATCGTGCCCGCGCATCGTGCCCGTGCATCGTTCATGGCCGAGCGTCGTGCCCGTGCATCGTGCCGTGCATCGTGCCGTGCTTCGTTCATGGCCGAGCGTCGTGCCCGTGCGTCGTGCCGTGCATCGTTCATGGCCGAGCGCCGTGCCCGTGCTTCGTTCATGGCCGAGCATCGTGGCCGTGCGTCATGCCCGTGCATCGTGCCAGTGCATCGTTCATGGCCGATCGTCGTGCCCGTGCATCGTGCCCGTGCATCGTTCATGGCCGAGCATCGTGCCCGTGCATCGTGCCATGGATCGTTCATGGCCGAGCGTCGCGCCCGTGCATCGTGCCCGCGCATCGTGCGCGTGCATCGTGCCGTGCATGGTTCATGGCCGTGCGTCGTGCCCGTGCATCGTTCATGCCCGAGCATCGTGCCCTTGCATCGTGCCCGTGCATCGTGCATGGCCGAGCGTCGCGCCCGTGCATCGTGTCCGCGCATCGTGCCCGTGAATCGTGCCCGCGCATCGTGCCGTGCATGGTTCATGGCCGTGCGTCGCGCCCGTGCATCGTGCCATGCATCGTTCGTGGCCGAGGGTCGCGCCCGTGCATCGTGCCCGTGGATCGTTCATGGCCGAGCATCGCGCCCGTGCATCGTGCCCGTGCATCGTGCCGTGCATCGTTCGTGGCCGAGGGTCGCGCCCGTGCATCGTGCCCGTGGATCGTTCATGGCCGAGCATCGCGCCCGTGCATCGTTCATGGCCGAGCATCGCGCCCGTGCATCGTGCCATGCATCGTTCGTGGCCGAGGGTCGCGCCCGTGCATCGCGCCCGTGGATCGTTCATGGCCGAGCATCGCGCCCGTGCATCGTGCCCGTGGATCGTTCATGGCCGAGCATCGCGCCCGTGCATCGTGCCCGTGCATCGTTCGTGGCCGAGGGTCGCGCCCGTGCATCGTGCCCGTGGATCGTTCATGGCCGAGCATCGCGCCCGTGCATCGTTCTTGGCCGAGCATCGTGCCCGTGCATCGTGCCATGCATCGTTCGTGGCCGAGGGTCGCGCCCGTGCATCGTGCCCGTGCATCGTTCATGGCCGAGCTCGTGCCCGTGCATCGTGCCATGCATCGTTCGTGGCCGAGGGTCGCGCCCGTGCATCGTGCCCGTGGATCGTTCATGGCCGAGCATCGCGCCCGTGCATCGTGCCCGTGGATCGTTCATGGCCGAGCATCGCGCCCGTGCATCGTGCCCGTGCATCGTGCCGTGCATCGTTCGTGGCCGAGGGTCGCGCCCGTGCATCGTGCCCGTGGATCGTTCATGGCCGAGCATCGCGCCCGTGCATCG
>CM062254.1:16088429-16090929 GCA_031216405.1 Syzygium malaccense
TCGCGCTTGGTTGAAAAGCCAGTGGCGCGAAGCTACCGTGCGCTGGATTATGACTGAACGCCTCTAAGTCAGAATCCGGGCTAGAAGTGATGCATGCGCTCTTCGCTCGATTGCCGACCTGCAGTAGGGGACTTGTTCCCCCAAGGGCACGTGTCGTTGGTGAAGCCCTCACGGTGGATGAACCGTGCGGGCCGCCTTGAAGCACAATTACTATTGAGCGGCGAGTAGAATCTTTTGCAGACGACTTAAATACGCGACGGGGTATTGTAAGTGGCAGAGTGGCCTTGCTGCCACGATCCACTGAGATTCAGCCCTTGTCGCTTCGATTCGTCCCTCCCCCCATATCTCAACTCCACAAACAAACCAATAATTTCTCTTCTCCAAACTAACATCGAGGTTCGCTGACCATAACGTGGCACGTGGGACTAAGTACGAGTTCCGAGCGTACACATCGATCGTGCCCACCATGACTCGTGCCAAGGCACAACAGGAAACGGTCCGAGGAACTTGGTCCGGCCTAAGCGGACGTGGATCGTGTTTGTGCCTAAGGCACATGAGGAAATGCTTCGAGCAACTTGGATGGTTCGGACGGCAACGTGCCTTTGAAATGTGAATGGTGCGCTTGATCGTGTGCCCAGTGGATGTGGATCGTGTGCCTTGGTCCGTGTGGATCTTGTGCCTAATTAAGTAGTCGGCGTGCCCAGTGGATGTGGATCGTGTGCCTTGGTCCGTGTGGATCATGTGCCTAATTAAGTAGTCGGCGTGCCTAGTGAATGGGGATCGTGTGCCTTGGTCCGTGTGGACATTGTGCCTAATTAAGTAGTCGGCGTGCCCAGTGAATGGGGATCGTGTGCCTTGGTCACACACAGACAAAACGTGACTCGAGACGATGCATCATAAGACACAAGGAATATGCTCCGAGGAACTCGGTTGGTTCAGCCGGCAATGTGCTTATGGAATGTGAATGGTGTGCTTGGTCGTGTCCCGAGTGGATGGGGATCGTGTGCCTTGGTCCGTGGATGTGGATCGTGCCTAAGTAGTCGGTTGTTTTGATGAAGCGAAACGAAAATTGCTCCGAGTAACTTGGTTCGACCGTCCTGCCAATTCTTGACATGACTCGAGTGCAAAAGAATAAGTGGCGTTTTCATAAGCGACCCCCGTATCCGTTGTAAATGGAAATTTCGCATTCCTTCGACTAATGATGGTGGTGTGGTAGCTCATGATATCCTAAGTTATATGTTCCGACCGTATGCCATCACTTGTGTGCACAAGAAGAAGTCGCGTGCGACAAATAAGTGCCAACTCTTCACATGGCCCGGTCGTGCGCTTCAATTGTGTCCCCGTGCCTCGCATCGTGCCCGTGTGCATGGCTCGCGGCCGTTCGTCTTGCCCGTCCGGCATGGTTCGTGGCCGTGCGTCGCGCCCGTTCGTATGGTTCGTGGCCGTGCGTCGTGCCCCTGTGCATGTTGCTCGTGCTTCGTTCTTGGCCTGGCGTATTGCCCGTGTCCATCGGTCATGGCCGGGCCTCGTGCCGTGCATCGTTCGTGGCCGAGCTTCGTGCCCGTGCATCATTCGTGGCCGTGCTCGTGGCCGTGCATCGTGCCCGTGCTTCGTTCATGTCCGTGCTCGTGCCCATGCATCGCTCATGGCCAAGCGTCGCGCCCGTGCATCGTTCATGGCCGAGCGCCGTGCCGGTGCATCGTGCCGCGCATCGTGCCCGTGCATCGTTCATGGCCGAGCATCGCGGCCGTGCGTCATGCCCGTGCATCGTTCATGGCCGAGCGCCGTGCCGGTGCATCGTGCCGTGCATCGTGCCCGTGCATCGTTCATGGCCGAGCATCGCGGCCGTGCGTCATGCCCGTGCATCGTTCATGGCCGAGCGTCGTGCCCGTGTGCATCGTCCCGTGCTTCGTTCATGGCCGAGCGTCGTGCCCGTGCGTCGTGCCGTGCGTCGTTCATGGTCGAGCGCCGTGCCAGTGCATCGTGCCCGTGCATCGTTCATGGCCGAGCATCGTGGCCGTGCGTCATGCCCGTGCATCGTGCCGTGCATCGTTCCTGGCCGATCGTCGTGCCCGTGCATCGTACCCGTGCATCGTTCATGGCCGAGCATCGTGCCCGTGCATCGTGCCATGGATCGTTCATGGCCGAGCGTCGCGCCCGTGCATCGTGCCCGCGCATCGTGCTCGTGCATCGTGCCGTGCATGGTTCATGGCCGTGCGTCGTGCCCGTGCGTCGTGCCCGTGCATCGTTCATGGCCGAGCATCGTGCTCGTGCATCGTGCCCGTGCATCGTGCCATGCATCGTTCATGGCCGAGCGTCGCGCCCGCGCATCGCGCCCGTGCATTGTACCCGTGCATCGTTCATGGCCGAGCATCGTGCCCGTGCATCGTGCCATGGATCGTTCATGGCCGAGCGTCGCGCCCGTGCATCGTGCCCGCGCATCGTGCTCGTGCATCGTGCCGTGCATGGTTCATGGCCGTGCGTCGTGCCGTGCATGGTT
>CM062254.1:16100929-16103429 GCA_031216405.1 Syzygium malaccense
ATCGTGCCGTGCATCGTGCCCGTGCATCGTTCATGGCCGAGCATCGCGGCCGTGCGTCATGCCCGTGCATCGTTCATGGCCGAGCGTCGTGCCCGTGTGCATCGTCCCGTGCTTCGTTCATGGCCGAGCGTCGTGCCCGTGCGTCGTGCCGTGCGTCGTTCATGGTCGAGCGCCGTGCCAGTGCATCGTGCCCGTGCATCGTTCATGGCCGAGCATCGTGGCCGTGCGTCATGCCCGTGCATCGTGCCGTGCATCGTTCCTGGCCGATCGTCGTGCCCGTGCATCGTACCCGTGCATCGTTCATGGCCGAGCATCGTGCCCGTGCATCGTGCCATGGATCGTTCATGGCCGAGCGTCGCGCCCGTGCATCGTGCCCGCGCATCGTGCTCGTGCATCGTGCCGTGCATGGTTCATGGCCGTGCGTCGTGCCCGTGCGTCGTGCCCGTGCATCGTTCATGGCCGAGCATCGTGCTCGTGCATCGTGCCCGTGCATCGTGCCATGCATCGTTCATGGCCGAGCGTCGCGCCCGCGCATCGCGCCCGTGCATTGTACCCGTGCATCGTTCATGGCCGAGCATCGTGCCCGTGCATCGTGCCATGGATCGTTCATGGCCGAGCGTCGCGCCCGTGCATCGTGCCCGCGCATCGTGCTCGTGCATCGTGCCGTGCATGGTTCATGGCCGTGCGTCGTGCCGTGCATGGTTCATGGCCGTGCCCGTGCATCGTTCATGGCCGAGCATCGTGCTCGTGCATCGTGCCCGTGCATCGTGCCATGCATCGTTCATGGCCGAGCGTCGCGCCCGCGCATCGCGCCCGTGCATTGTGCCATGCATCGTTCATGGCCGAGCGTCGCGCCCGTGCATCGTGCCCGTGCATCGTGCCGTGCATGGTTCATGGCCGTGCGTCGCGCCCGTGCATCGTGCCCGTGCATCGTACATGGCCGAGCGTCGCGCCCGCGCATCGTGCCCGCGCATCGTGCACATGGTTCATGGCCGTGCGTCGTGCTCGTGCATCGTGCCGTGCATGGTTCATGGCCGTGCATCGTGCCCGCGCATCGTGCACATGGTTCATGGCCGTGCGTCGTGCTCGTGCATCGTGCCGTGCATGGTTCATGGCCGTGCATCGTGCCCGCGCATCGTGCACATGGTTCATGGCCGTGCGTCGTGCTCGTGCATCGTGCCGTGCATGGTTCATGGCCGTGCATCGTGCCCGCGCATCGTGCACATGGTTCATGGCCGTGCGTCGTGCTCGTGCATCGTGCCGTGCATGGTTCATGGCCGTGCATCGTGCCCATGGATCGTTCATGGCCGAGCATCGCGCCCGTGCATTGCGCCCGTGGATCGTTCATGGCCGAGCATCGCGCCCGTGGATCGTGCCATGCATCGTTCGTGGCCGAGGGTCGCGCCCGTGAATCGGGCCCGTGGATCGTTCATGGCCGAGCATCGCGCCCGTGCATCGTTCACGGCCGAGCATCGCGCCCGTGCATCGTGCCATGCATCGTTCGTGGCCGAGGGTCGCGCCCGTGTGCATCGTGCCGGTGGATCGTTCATGGCCGAGGGTCGCGCCCGTGCATCGTGCCCGTGGATCGTTCATGGCCGAGCATCGCGCCCGTGCATCGTGCCCGTGCATCGTTCATGGCCGAGCATCGTGGCCGTGCTCGTGCCCGTGCATCGTGCCATGCATCGTTCGTGGCCGAGGGTCGCGCCCGTGCATCGTGCCCGTGGATCGTTCATGGCCGAGCATCGCGCCCGTGCATCGTGCCCGTGCATCGTGCTCGTACATCGTTCGTGGCCGAGGGTCGCGCCCGTGCATCGTGCCCGTGGATCGTTCATGGCCGAGCATCGCGCCCGTGCATCGTTCGTTCATGGCCGAGGGTCGCGCCCGTGCATCGTGCCCGTGGCTCGTTCATGGCCGAGCATCGCGCCCGTGCATCGTGGCCGAGTGCATGGGACGTGGCCGAGTGCATGGGTCATGCACGAGGCTCATGGCCGAGTGCATCGGTCATGCACGAGGCACATGGAACCGATCGCTATTTCACCGATCATTTCTCATCCAATTGAATCCATTCTTCTTCCTAAATTTTGTTTGAGTCATCAAATAGCTCCCCATTTGTTTTCCCACCTCCCAACTATTTTTTTATAATTTTCCAATTTTTTATAATTTTTTAAATACCAAAAATGAAAAAAAATATTTCCGAGCTTCAAAATTTTTTTTTGATGCATCCATAATTTAGTTCACATTTTTATAAGCATCTCTGCAAAAAATCTCATCAAAATTCAATTTCTATATTTTTTTAGAGACGTGGTGCCACCTCAAACATGGTGAATGTTTCCTCCTGCTGGGAGCAAAATTGCTCATAAGACTCTTTAGGGGGGTAGAGGTGCTCGAAGGCCATGACCGGCCTTCGGGCAATTGTTGGGCAATGCATGGATCTATGTTTTGGGCACAAGATTGAGTCATAACATGGATCAATGACCGACGAAATAGGCCATGGCCGATC
>CM062254.1:16110929-16113429 GCA_031216405.1 Syzygium malaccense
CCGTCCTGCCAATTCTTGACATGACTCGAGTGCAAAAGAATAAGTGGCGTTTTCATAAGCGACCCCCGTATCCGTTGTAAATGGAAATTTCGCATTCCTTCGACTAATGATGGTGGTGTGGTAGCTCATGATATCCTAAGTTATATGTTCCGACCGTATGCCATCACTTGTGTGCACAAGAAGAAGTCGCGTGCGACAAATAAGTGCCAACTCTTCACATGGCCCGGTCGTGCGCTTCAATTGTGTCCCCGTGCCTCGCATCGTGCCCGTGTGCATGGCTCGCGGCCGTTCGTCTTGCCCGTCCGGCATGGTTCGTGGCCGTGCGTCGCGCCCGTTCGTATGGTTCGTGGCCGTGCGTCGTGCCCCTGTGCATGTTGCTCGTGCTTCGTTCTTGGCCTGGCGTATTGCCCGTGTCCATCGGTCATGGCCGGGCCTCGTGCCGTGCATCGTTCGTGGCCGAGCTTCGTGCCCGTGCATCATTCGTGGCCGTGCTCGTGGCCGTGCATCGTGCCCGTGCTTCGTTCATGTCCGTGCTCGTGCCCATGCATCGCTCATGGCCAAGCGTCGCGCCCGTGCATCGTTCATGGCCGAGCGCCGTGCCGGTGCATCGTGCCGCGCATCGTGCCCGTGCATCGTTCATGGCCGAGCATCGCGGCCGTGCGTCATGCCCGTGCATCGTTCATGGCCGAGCGCCGTGCCGGTGCATCGTGCCGTGCATCGTGCCCGTGCATCGTTCATGGCCGAGCATCGCGGCCGTGCGTCATGCCCGTGCATCGTTCATGGCCGAGCGTCGTGCCCGTGTGCATCGTCCCGTGCTTCGTTCATGGCCGAGCGTCGTGCCCGTGCGTCGTGCCGTGCGTCGTTCATGGTCGAGCGCCGTGCCAGTGCATCGTGCCCGTGCATCGTTCATGGCCGAGCATCGTGGCCGTGCGTCATGCCCGTGCATCGTGCCGTGCATCGTTCCTGGCCGATCGTCGTGCCCGTGCATCGTACCCGTGCATCGTTCATGGCCGAGCATCGTGCCCGTGCATCGTGCCATGGATCGTTCATGGCCGAGCGTCGCGCCCGTGCATCGTGCCCGCGCATCGTGCTCGTGCATCGTGCCGTGCATGGTTCATGGCCGTGCGTCGTGCCCGTGCGTCGTGCCCGTGCATCGTTCATGGCCGAGCATCGTGCTCGTGCATCGTGCCCGTGCATCGTGCCATGCATCGTTCATGGCCGAGCGTCGCGCCCGCGCATCGCGCCCGTGCATTGTACCCGTGCATCGTTCATGGCCGAGCATCGTGCCCGTGCATCGTGCCATGGATCGTTCATGGCCGAGCGTCGCGCCCGTGCATCGTGCCCGCGCATCGTGCTCGTGCATCGTGCCGTGCATGGTTCATGGCCGTGCGTCGTGCCGTGCATGGTTCATGGCCGTGCCCGTGCATCGTTCATGGCCGAGCATCGTGCTCGTGCATCGTGCCCGTGCATCGTGCCATGCATCGTTCATGGCCGAGCGTCGCGCCCGCGCATCGCGCCCGTGCATTGTGCCATGCATCGTTCATGGCCGAGCGTCGCGCCCGTGCATCGTGCCCGTGCATCGTGCCGTGCATGGTTCATGGCCGTGCGTCGCGCCCGTGCATCGTGCCCGTGCATCGTACATGGCCGAGCGTCGCGCCCGCGCATCGTGCCCGCGCATCGTGCACATGGTTCATGGCCGTGCGTCGTGCTCGTGCATCGTGCCGTGCATGGTTCATGGCCGTGCATCGTGCCCGCGCATCGTGCACATGGTTCATGGCCGTGCGTCGTGCTCGTGCATCGTGCCGTGCATGGTTCATGGCCGTGCATCGTGCCCGCGCATCGTGCACATGGTTCATGGCCGTGCGTCGTGCTCGTGCATCGTGCCGTGCATGGTTCATGGCCGTGCATCGTGCCCGCGCATCGTGCACATGGTTCATGGCCGTGCGTCGTGCTCGTGCATCGTGCCGTGCATGGTTCATGGCCGTGCATCGTGCCCATGGATCGTTCATGGCCGAGCATCGCGCCCGTGCATTGCGCCCGTGGATCGTTCATGGCCGAGCATCGCGCCCGTGGATCGTGCCATGCATCGTTCGTGGCCGAGGGTCGCGCCCGTGAATCGGGCCCGTGGATCGTTCATGGCCGAGCATCGCGCCCGTGCATCGTTCACGGCCGAGCATCGCGCCCGTGCATCGTGCCATGCATCGTTCGTGGCCGAGGGTCGCGCCCGTGTGCATCGTGCCGGTGGATCGTTCATGGCCGAGGGTCGCGCCCGTGCATCGTGCCCGTGGATCGTTCATGGCCGAGCATCGCGCCCGTGCATCGTGCCCGTGCATCGTTCATGGCCGAGCATCGTGGCCGTGCTCGTGCCCGTGCATCGTGCCATGCATCGTTCGTGGCCGAGGGTCGCGCCCGTGCATCGTGCCCGTGGATCGTTCATGGCCGAGCATCGCGCCCGTGCATCGTGCCCGTGCATCGTGCTCGTACATCGTTCGTGGCCGAG
>CM062254.1:16143429-16145929 GCA_031216405.1 Syzygium malaccense
TTCTTGGCCTGGCGTATTGCCCGTGTCCATCGGTCATGGCCGGGCCTCGTGCCGTGCATCGTTCGTGGCCGAGCTTCGTGCCCGTGCATCATTCGTGGCCGTGCTCGTGGCCGTGCATCGTGCCCGTGCTTCGTTCATGTCCGTGCTCGTGCCCATGCATCGCTCATGGCCAAGCGTCGCGCCCGTGCATCGTTCATGGCCGAGCGCCGTGCCGGTGCATCGTGCCGCGCATCGTGCCCGTGCATCGTTCATGGCCGAGCATCGCGGCCGTGCGTCATGCCCGTGCATCGTTCATGGCCGAGCGCCGTGCCGGTGCATCGTGCCGTGCATCGTGCCCGTGCATCGTTCATGGCCGAGCATCGCGGCCGTGCGTCATGCCCGTGCATCGTTCATGGCCGAGCGTCGTGCCCGTGTGCATCGTCCCGTGCTTCGTTCATGGCCGAGCGTCGTGCCCGTGCGTCGTGCCGTGCGTCGTTCATGGTCGAGCGCCGTGCCAGTGCATCGTGCCCGTGCATCGTTCATGGCCGAGCATCGTGGCCGTGCGTCATGCCCGTGCATCGTGCCGTGCATCGTTCCTGGCCGATCGTCGTGCCCGTGCATCGTACCCGTGCATCGTTCATGGCCGAGCATCGTGCCCGTGCATCGTGCCATGGATCGTTCATGGCCGAGCGTCGCGCCCGTGCATCGTGCCCGCGCATCGTGCTCGTGCATCGTGCCGTGCATGGTTCATGGCCGTGCGTCGTGCCCGTGCGTCGTGCCCGTGCATCGTTCATGGCCGAGCATCGTGCTCGTGCATCGTGCCCGTGCATCGTGCCATGCATCGTTCATGGCCGAGCGTCGCGCCCGCGCATCGCGCCCGTGCATTGTACCCGTGCATCGTTCATGGCCGAGCATCGTGCCCGTGCATCGTGCCATGGATCGTTCATGGCCGAGCGTCGCGCCCGTGCATCGTGCCCGCGCATCGTGCTCGTGCATCGTGCCGTGCATGGTTCATGGCCGTGCGTCGTGCCGTGCATGGTTCATGGCCGTGCCCGTGCATCGTTCATGGCCGAGCATCGTGCTCGTGCATCGTGCCCGTGCATCGTGCCATGCATCGTTCATGGCCGAGCGTCGCGCCCGCGCATCGCGCCCGTGCATTGTGCCATGCATCGTTCATGGCCGAGCGTCGCGCCCGTGCATCGTGCCCGTGCATCGTGCCGTGCATGGTTCATGGCCGTGCGTCGCGCCCGTGCATCGTGCCCGTGCATCGTACATGGCCGAGCGTCGCGCCCGCGCATCGTGCCCGCGCATCGTGCACATGGTTCATGGCCGTGCGTCGTGCTCGTGCATCGTGCCGTGCATGGTTCATGGCCGTGCATCGTGCCCGCGCATCGTGCACATGGTTCATGGCCGTGCGTCGTGCTCGTGCATCGTGCCGTGCATGGTTCATGGCCGTGCATCGTGCCCGCGCATCGTGCACATGGTTCATGGCCGTGCGTCGTGCTCGTGCATCGTGCCGTGCATGGTTCATGGCCGTGCATCGTGCCCGCGCATCGTGCACATGGTTCATGGCCGTGCGTCGTGCTCGTGCATCGTGCCGTGCATGGTTCATGGCCGTGCATCGTGCCCATGGATCGTTCATGGCCGAGCATCGCGCCCGTGCATTGCGCCCGTGGATCGTTCATGGCCGAGCATCGCGCCCGTGGATCGTGCCATGCATCGTTCGTGGCCGAGGGTCGCGCCCGTGAATCGGGCCCGTGGATCGTTCATGGCCGAGCATCGCGCCCGTGCATCGTTCACGGCCGAGCATCGCGCCCGTGCATCGTGCCATGCATCGTTCGTGGCCGAGGGTCGCGCCCGTGTGCATCGTGCCGGTGGATCGTTCATGGCCGAGGGTCGCGCCCGTGCATCGTGCCCGTGGATCGTTCATGGCCGAGCATCGCGCCCGTGCATCGTGCCCGTGCATCGTTCATGGCCGAGCATCGTGGCCGTGCTCGTGCCCGTGCATCGTGCCATGCATCGTTCGTGGCCGAGGGTCGCGCCCGTGCATCGTGCCCGTGGATCGTTCATGGCCGAGCATCGCGCCCGTGCATCGTGCCCGTGCATCGTGCTCGTACATCGTTCGTGGCCGAGGGTCGCGCCCGTGCATCGTGCCCGTGGATCGTTCATGGCCGAGCATCGCGCCCGTGCATCGTTCGTTCATGGCCGAGGGTCGCGCCCGTGCATCGTGCCCGTGGCTCGTTCATGGCCGAGCATCGCGCCCGTGCATCGTGGCCGAGTGCATGGGACGTGGCCGAGTGCATGGGTCGTGCACGAGGCTCATGGCCGAGTGCATCGGTCATGCACGAGGCACATGGAACCGATCGCTATTTCACCGATCATTTCTCATCCAATTGAATCCATTCTTCTTCCTAAATTTTGTTTGAGTCATCAAATAGCTCCCCATTTGTTTTCCCACCTCCCAACTATTTTTTTATAATTTTCCAATTTTTTATAATTTTTTAAATACCAAAAATGAAAA
>CM062254.1:16175929-16178429 GCA_031216405.1 Syzygium malaccense
TTCATGGCCGAGCGTCGTGCCCGTGTGCATCGTCCCGTGCTTCGTTCATGGCCGAGCGTCGTGCCCGTGCGTCGTGCCGTGCGTCGTTCATGGTCGAGCGCCGTGCCAGTGCATCGTGCCCGTGCATCGTTCATGGCCGAGCATCGTGGCCGTGCGTCATGCCCGTGCATCGTGCCGTGCATCGTTCCTGGCCGATCGTCGTGCCCGTGCATCGTACCCGTGCATCGTTCATGGCCGAGCATCGTGCCCGTGCATCGTGCCATGGATCGTTCATGGCCGAGCGTCGCGCCCGTGCATCGTGCCCGCGCATCGTGCTCGTGCATCGTGCCGTGCATGGTTCATGGCCGTGCGTCGTGCCCGTGCGTCGTGCCCGTGCATCGTTCATGGCCGAGCATCGTGCTCGTGCATCGTGCCCGTGCATCGTGCCATGCATCGTTCATGGCCGAGCGTCGCGCCCGCGCATCGCGCCCGTGCATTGTACCCGTGCATCGTTCATGGCCGAGCATCGTGCCCGTGCATCGTGCCATGGATCGTTCATGGCCGAGCGTCGCGCCCGTGCATCGTGCCCGCGCATCGTGCTCGTGCATCGTGCCGTGCATGGTTCATGGCCGTGCGTCGTGCCGTGCATGGTTCATGGCCGTGCCCGTGCATCGTTCATGGCCGAGCATCGTGCTCGTGCATCGTGCCCGTGCATCGTGCCATGCATCGTTCATGGCCGAGCGTCGCGCCCGCGCATCGCGCCCGTGCATTGTGCCATGCATCGTTCATGGCCGAGCGTCGCGCCCGTGCATCGTGCCCGTGCATCGTGCCGTGCATGGTTCATGGCCGTGCGTCGCGCCCGTGCATCGTGCCCGTGCATCGTACATGGCCGAGCGTCGCGCCCGCGCATCGTGCCCGCGCATCGTGCACATGGTTCATGGCCGTGCGTCGTGCTCGTGCATCGTGCCGTGCATGGTTCATGGCCGTGCATCGTGCCCGCGCATCGTGCACATGGTTCATGGCCGTGCGTCGTGCTCGTGCATCGTGCCGTGCATGGTTCATGGCCGTGCATCGTGCCCGCGCATCGTGCACATGGTTCATGGCCGTGCGTCGTGCTCGTGCATCGTGCCGTGCATGGTTCATGGCCGTGCATCGTGCCCGCGCATCGTGCACATGGTTCATGGCCGTGCGTCGTGCTCGTGCATCGTGCCGTGCATGGTTCATGGCCGTGCATCGTGCCCATGGATCGTTCATGGCCGAGCATCGCGCCCGTGCATTGCGCCCGTGGATCGTTCATGGCCGAGCATCGCGCCCGTGGATCGTGCCATGCATCGTTCGTGGCCGAGGGTCGCGCCCGTGAATCGGGCCCGTGGATCGTTCATGGCCGAGCATCGCGCCCGTGCATCGTTCACGGCCGAGCATCGCGCCCGTGCATCGTGCCATGCATCGTTCGTGGCCGAGGGTCGCGCCCGTGTGCATCGTGCCGGTGGATCGTTCATGGCCGAGGGTCGCGCCCGTGCATCGTGCCCGTGGATCGTTCATGGCCGAGCATCGCGCCCGTGCATCGTGCCCGTGCATCGTTCATGGCCGAGCATCGTGGCCGTGCTCGTGCCCGTGCATCGTGCCATGCATCGTTCGTGGCCGAGGGTCGCGCCCGTGCATCGTGCCCGTGGATCGTTCATGGCCGAGCATCGCGCCCGTGCATCGTGCCCGTGCATCGTGCTCGTACATCGTTCGTGGCCGAGGGTCGCGCCCGTGCATCGTGCCCGTGGATCGTTCATGGCCGAGCATCGCGCCCGTGCATCGTTCGTTCATGGCCGAGGGTCGCGCCCGTGCATCGTGCCCGTGGCTCGTTCATGGCCGAGCATCGCGCCCGTGCATCGTGGCCGAGTGCATGGGACGTGGCCGAGTGCATGGGTCATGCACGAGGCTCATGGCCGAGTGCATCGGTCATGCACGAGGCACATGGAACCGATCGCTATTTCACCGATCATTTCTCATCCAATTGAATCCATTCTTCTTCCTAAATTTTGTTTGAGTCATCAAATAGCTCCCCATTTGTTTTCCCACCTCCCAACTATTTTTTTATAATTTTCCAATTTTTTATAATTTTTTAAATACCAAAAATGAAAAAAAATATTTCCGAGCTTCAAAATTTTTTTTTGATGCATCCATAATTTAGTTCACATTTTTATAAGCATCTCTGCAAAAAATCTCATCAAAATTCAATTTCTATATTTTTTTAGAGACGTGGTGCCACCTCAAACATGGTGAATGTTTCCTCCTGCTGGGAGCAAAATTGCTCATAAGACTCTTTAGGGGGGTAGAGGTGCTCGAAGGCCATGACCGGCCTTCGGGCAATTGTTGGGCAATGCATGGATCTATGTTTTGGGCACAAGATTGAGTCATAACATGGATCAATGACCGACGAAATAGGCCATGGCCGATCAAATTGAGCGCCTCTAAACAAAGATGGATGGACGGATGACTCGTGCATCGCGTGGCTCCCCTCACGCAGGCA
>CM062254.1:18018429-18023429 GCA_031216405.1 Syzygium malaccense
ACTTGGATCCTACGGTTACGTGGATTGTCTTCAACAGGTTTGAAGGTTAACCCTCTGTCCCTGGTGAGTAACGCAAGATGTTGACGGAGGGCCGGCACGAAGAGAGGTTGATTCCTGAAGAGAATATTATTCCGAGTGATCCAGATAATATGGCACAAAGCTGCAAATGAGAACCGAGCAATTCTCTGGTCAAAGCTATGGCCTCCTATGTGACTGGTGGCCCAATGAAGATTGTCTTGCCACGACTGATTTTTCCATGAAAGGTAGCAATTTCCAGCCCAGAACAAGGCAAGAGAACGCGTGATAGGACATGCAAAGAACAGATGATCCACCGAATCTGGTCTACATTTGCAAAAACCGCAAACACCTACTGATATTCTGTGATAATTGAGCAACACAACCTGTGTTGGGAGCCTATTCAGGGATATAAGCCACATCAAGAAGCCATACCTCGGCGTAATACTCTGGTCCCAGACAAAAGAGCTCCAAGGAACAGCAGGTCTGGATATTCTGATCTGCTCCCAAGCGGAGGCCACGGAGAAAACACCCGAAGGGTGGCCTTTCCATACTAGGCGATCAGGCCTATGCACGTCCAGAACAGGGACACTATCTGGCCAAGAGTTAAATGCTTGAAGCATGTTTGAGGCATGCCAGGATCCAGCTACGAAGTCCTGCACAGATGCCTCCCTAGGGATACCCGAACAATAGATATCCCTATTAGAAAAGGAATCCGATAGAGGACCTTTAGGATGCCAAGAGTCAAACCAAAATGATACGGTAGAGCCATCACCAATTTGCCATTTAAAGAACATATGAAAGTCCCTACGAATGTCAAGGAGCTTTTTCCAGGCCCATGAACAAAAAGTCGGCTTGGGCGCTATCCAAAAATTTTTGTTCTTGAGAAAAGTGGAGTGAATCCACTTACACCAAAGTGATTCCTTGTCTGTAAAGAGAGTCCATATGTGTTTGAGCATTGCCGAATAATTGCAATCGAGGAGTCTACGAATACCCAAGCCGCCCTCCTCTTTAGGGAGACAAACATCACACCAGGGGACCTTAGCTCCACCCACGCCAAGGTCCGGGCCCTTCCAAAGGAATTGTCTAAGGATCATTTCAATTTTAGACAGAACCGATTATGGAAGCATAAATACACTCGCCCAAAATACTTGAATAGCATGAAGGACAGATTTTATGAGCTGTAATCTACCAGCAAAGGATAGAAATCTTTATGACCAAGAGCGAGCACGTGCAGTAATTGCGTTCACTAATGAGGTGCAATCCGCCTTGCTTAACCTGGTCGAGATAACAGGAACCCCGAGGTAGCGAAAGGGAAGCGTACCTTCATTGAAACCAAATACATTCCTGGCCTGTTCTCTACTGTCCGCCGTGTCACCAGAGAAGAAAAACTCACTTTTGTTTACATTAGGCTTCAAACCAGACCATTTAGAAAATAGGTCCAAGCCTTCCTTCAACAAAGTAGTTGAGTCTCTATTTCCTTCGGCAAATAAGAGGACATCATCAGCAAAGAACAAGTGGGTTAAGCCGACAGCCTTACATCTCCAGAAGAATTTAAACCCCAGACTCCTTGCTTGAGTGTTGAGGATCCCCGAGAGAACTTTCATTACTAATGTAAATAAGTAGGGAGACATCGGATCCCCTTGTCTTATTCCACGCTCACTTGGAAAAAAACCATGTAACTCTCCATTAATAGCAACGGAGAATTTTGGAGAAGTGACACACTCCATAATTAGTTTGACAAGCAACTGAAGGAAGCCGAAGGTTTGAAGAACCGTTTCCAGGAAAGTCCAATCTACAGAGTCATAAGCCTTCTGGAAATCAACCTTTACTGCACATTTTGGCCGATAAGGCTCATGGTGGAATCCCGCAAATAGCTCTTGTGCAAGAAGGATATTATCACTTATCCTCCGCCCCTTAACAAATGCATTCTGGGAGTTGGAGATGATAGACGGCAGCACAGAGGCTATTCTATTAGCCAAGATCTTTGTAATGCATTTGTAAACAGTGTTACAACAAGCAATGGGCCTAAAGTCGTGCATAGAGCAGGCATTAGGAATCTTAGGCACAAGGGTGAGGATCGTAGTGTTAATCTCCTTTAGAAGCGATCCTGACCTAAAAAAGTCCTTAATGGCCAGCACCACTGAAGGCCCCACAATTTCCCAAGAAGATGTGAAGAAATCGACATTAAAGCCATCGGGTCCTGGAGCCTTACCTTTGGCAAGGGAGAACATTGCATTCTTAATTTTAGTGTCCGTTACTTCTTTAGAAAGGACGAGAATCTGACCAGCAGTAAGGGTGCGATCCACCACAGCCCGAATATCAGCACACGTAGGCCGCAAGGTAGGGGGCACGCCTTAAAAAGAGTCTCAAAATAGGAGACGATATGGTTATGAACCATATTCGGGTTCGAGAGAACAGTACCATCATCATCTGATACCGAGAGGATCCGATTCTGAAGTTGTCTCTTATTAACAAAGTGGTGGAAATATTTAGAGTTCATATCACCCTCTTTCAACCACCTAATCCTTGATTTCTGTTTAAAGAAGCTTTCCTCTTAGAGTCTCAGATTAGAGAATACCTGAAGTTGGTCCTTCCCCATGATCGCCAGGTCCACATTAAAAGGGTCTAGTGCTAGGGCATCTTGGGTAGACGTAAGTTCAGCCCTTGCTTGAGCAGTACGCGAAGAGATATCCGAGAAGGAATCCTTATTGAGCTGCCTGAGACGGCCTTTGAGCATTTTAAGTTTTTGGCAGAGCACATACATGGGGGTTCCACCAATACGAGCATCCCAAACCTGAGAGACAATCGTTGGGAATAAAGGACGAGACATTCAAAAATTGAAGAATTTAAAAGGCTTCCTTGAGAGGGTAGCACGGGCAATTCTAACAATAATGGGAGTATGATCCGAAACTCCTTGGGCTAGAAAATTAGCCTCCGAGAAAGAGAACGAATTGAGCCATTGATCATTGATCAAAACTCTATCAATCTTCCTTTGTTTCCGAGAGCCACCAGAAGAAGTCACCCAGGTAAATCGATGGCCTATATATCTAAGATCATCAAGGCCAGCTTGATCTAAACATTGGTTGAGTTCATCAAAAGCAGGAATCCATGAATTAGAACTTCCCAGTCTATCCGAGTTGAACCGGATTGCATTGAAATCACCGGCCACCAGCCAAGGTTCCGACTCAAAAAGTTTGCTGGATCTTACAAGGTCAGCCCATAAAGAACGCCTAGCAGTGAAAGTATGTTCTCCATAAACAACGGAGAAGAAGCACGTCTTATTAAGAGCCAAAAGACGGACATGGCCATGAATGACTTGAGAGGATAGAGATATAACTTCCATGTCTACCTCATGGGGTTTCCACCCAATCCAGATTCTACCACGCGGAGAGAAATTGTAGTTGGCAGTCCACATCCAATCCGGTAAAAGCCCAGAAGAGATCTTGTCAAAAAGAGACGGTCTAATTTTCGTCTCAAGGATGCTAATACAAGAAATATTGTGATTTCTAACCAAAGCTCTTATTTCCGCTTGCTTAAGAGGATCACCAAGGCCTCTTATATTCCATATACCAAAAAACATATAGAAACAAGGAAAGAGGTTACCGACGTTTAGAGCCGCCCCGATTGGGTTTCGGTTTGGCCTTCTTGGAAGATGGAGGATTGCTCGCTGAACTGGGGTTTTTCACCGGACCAGGCACTGGTTTAGCCATGCCCTCCTGATTAAGGTCGCCACCCGAGGGGTCAGTGTATCCAGTATCTGTGGCAAACCTAGTTGGAGCTGCAAACTGGCATGTGATATAAAGGGGCTCTTGCTTACTAGCCTTCGGGACAGGGGAGGAAGGGTCCTCCATCAGGTCACAGTCTGCACTATTGGCTGAGTCCTCCTCAGTATTTGCTGATTCAGAGGATGCCTCAGAGGACTCCGAAGAGGATGACTCAGGTTGGGGAGTAGGACGGACATTAACAGCCTCCTTTGTATGACTTGAGCTCGGAGCATTAGATACTTTGAGGGCCAGCAGTGCAGGGGGCAAATGAGATGGTCCCCGCTTTTTCTTTACCGTCTCCCAATCATCCTCCACAAGAGGGGACTTATTAATAGCAGCTAGCAGGATTGGAACTTGGCTTGAGTTTTCCCACTAGGCGCCTCCACGGGAGCAGAACACCTATGGCCAAAGGTACCACAAGTCAAACAAGAGATAGGGCGCCACTCATACTCCACTTTTATAGACCAGGTTTCACCATTCATGATAACATCCACCGACTCCAGAAGAGGCTGGGATGCTTTGAGCTCTACACATACTCTAGCGTAGGAAATCATACGCATTTTCTTCGTCTGCATGTCAACATGCAGCGGCTTTCCAATTGGGCTTGCCACCGCACTAATGCCCGAGGCCGACCATAATGCATAAGGGAAATTCCTTAGTTTTACCCAGACCGGAAGGGACTGGTGTTGATTTTTCTCCAACTTCAGTGCCGGGTGCCACTGCTGTAGAATCATCGGCACTCGAAGGATAGTGATAGGGCCACTATCCAGTATTTTCCGTCGAAAGGCTTCATCCGGTATATGGAAGAAATAGAATCCATCCGCATTAGCTAGGACATTCGTCACCTGTATCCCCCAAAGACTCTGAACAGCCTTCTCAGTCAATTTGAAGGGCAATTTCTTGCCTACAAAATAACCTACAATGCATTCCAACCACAACGGGTTGGTTTCCTCTAGAATCTCTTCAGAAATTCTCACCACCGGTTTTCCATCTTCAATAGATGGAGGGATATAAGACAGGGAATATCCCTTCATTGCTGACTTAGCAACAGCTGCCCACGATCGCTGGGTTTGCTGTGCTTGGTCCCTACTAGGTAGTTGAGCCACCACTTCATCTCTGCCAGACATTCTAGCATCCACAGAGTTATTTGGAGGGAGATTTCTCCCTCTGCTTCTGCTGCGCCTGAATGGCTTCTGACCCTGCTGAGTGTGGATCTCC